>WURT03523461.1:0-21434 GCA_009936505.3 Holothuria glaberrima | reverse complement strand
AGTCGGGCCGGCCACGGCCTTTTTTCCAGTTGTGGCTCACTGGCTTGTTTTCCCTACTCCATTGCTTATGCTGAGCGCCAAGCACAATTGCAGTAGGTTCCATTTTTGAAGTCTTTGGTATGACCCGGCCAGGACTCGAACCCCCGAACGTTCACTGAGAAGCGATAGGCTCACACAAACTGCAGAGTAGGGCTACACCTCCCATTTCGCCATAGCCCTCTCCCTTTTAGGGTGGGGGTGGGGAGGGAACATGCGATATTTCTTGACGGAAATGACAAAATCAAATTTGCGGGGTGCACAGCCCCCGCGCCCTCCCTCCCCTCCCATAGGCATACAACGATTATTATACACCAACACAACACACAACAACCACACGCAAATCGGTTAACACGTTAAGATACGTGTTAAGAATCCCATTGAATCTCCAAAATGCCTTTCACTGTGATGACAGAGCGTCCTGTATTTCGTGACATCAATTATTCATTTGTCTTTCATCACACCTGCACGGAGTTTTATTATCTCGAACCGCCGGACACAAAACTCCTACCGAACGCAAGCTACAACTTACAACCATGATATACCCGTCATGCCCGCCTCGGCATTCAACCTGCATTTCCTAAGAATCTTATTCACATATCTTTAGATGATCTGCTTTCGATTAAATAATTTAAATCTTGTCAAACCACAACAAATACATGAAGATCAGCTCCGTTTCCACTGCCTGCGACACTTGAGTGCTTCGCGAGGGAGATTTTTTCTTGTAATTCTCAGAATTTTAACATAAACATCATTTTATCTCTCTATAAAAGAGAAAGTTTTACTCAGCACGGATTCTATAAAGGGGGCGACCGTTAAAATGCAAGACTCACTGCATGCTTTCAGAATATTTTAATATTGAAAACAAGTTGTTAAGTTCCCTCGTCTGAAGTCGTTTAAAATTAACAAATAGACATTTGCCTTTGAAATGGCATTTATGCTCTTAATGCGTGGTAATAAAAAATTTTTACAAACAATACACAGTCTAATTTATAAGAGAAAGTGGAAACCTTGGATAGCTCAGTACTGCAATAGCGGTGGCAGTTTAAGTGAGAGGTGGTAGCCTCTGTCTGGCTATGGGCCTAAAGTGCTATCAGCGGTAAGTAACACTTTCATGAAGAAACTTCAATTTTACGAAATGAAAACAAAATCCAAACATTTCAAATAAAAAAGAATAAAAATAAAACAAAAAAAAAAATCTCACAAAACTAGAAAAACACTACAAAAGCGAACACATTTTACAATACTTCACCAAGTATTTAATAATAGTTTTATGTTTGGTCATGAATCGATTTTACATCGTCCTCCAGTGGAAGTTTTTAATGTCATGATGAAACCCCATGCAAGCTGCCCAGGTCAAAAAGCAAAATAAAACAGGCTAATATCAACATTCATTTCAAAGGAAACCTGTCAATGGAAGTGCCTAGCTCAATAAAAAAAAAGTAACAGCTGCCGTAGTTACATTTATCGTTTGTTTCAAAGCGATTCCTGTTTACATAGAGTAATAAATCGTTGCATCAACAGCATATAGGCTGAACTAGCTATGAGGAAAACCTGTTGGGAGTTGCTATATGACGACAACACGTCATGTCATTGATTGCATTATATCAGGGAGTTGCTATTAATGTTGACAGACTATTGACTCCATGTGATAATTAAGTGTATGCTTTGTTTATATGGCGGCCCACTTTGCAAAAGGAATAGCCTCATTTTTACTCATCTTGAACGAAATGTAAACGTTTGGCCGAAAGGCTATATTTGTTGTGATATCTGCAAATAATTAGGTTTAGGTTGTTTCTTTCTAAATTATGAAATAAACCACATAGTTTTTGATCTGCTTAGTACCTTTTACGACGCCATTAACATACGGTCGTACAAAGTGAGATATATTTTTTTAGATCTATGCACTTACTGGCAACTCTCCTGATGTGTCGCGTGGGGCGGGGGGGGGGGGGTATACCCGTTATTCAAAGGGTGCTTTAGTTACAAGGTTCATTGTTCATAAGGTTTGTTATTCATAAAAAAGCACGCAAACAAAAGGGTTTATTTGTCGCAATGTTCACTACTCATAATGGCAAAAGAAGTTCGTTAATCATAATGGCAAAAAGGGTTCGATATTCGAAACTGAAAAAAAATGTTTAATATTCACAGGTGAAAAGGGGTCCCCATTTATAATCGGAGAAATGACTCGATATTTATAATGGGGAGAGGGATTCGATTTTCATCATGGGGAAAAAGGTTCATTATTCATGAAAAAAGAAAAAAAGAAAAAGAATTCATAATGGCAATAGAAAGTCCATTTTAGCCAATAAAATGGAAGGGACATTCCTTTATGCTGGAATGCCCTCATCAAAAATCTTTGATTCGCCCTGATCCCTGTGTTTTACGAATACTGAACCATATCTTTTTTACTATGACGAGCAAACCCTTTCCACCATTATGAATATATACGGTTTGGGAAGAAGAGGAGCTGATCAAACGGAGTCCGCTCTGCGGGGTAAGTACGGCTGAAATCTTGTCCTCTCACTGAATGGTATGTCGTCACCAGGCCCGTAGCGAGACAAGGTGCTGTGTGGGGCGAAATGGCTTCCAGGGAGCGAAATATTTTCAGAGGGGGGGAGACAAACTAAACTGCATTAAAGCAGTGGTAATTTTGAATACCGGCATTCAAACTCAAAAGGGTGGTTGAAGGGGGCGGCGCTCCCTGACCCCTTTTCGACTAGGGACTTGGTTATCACTAGTCAAGGGATGATAGGTAGGCTATATACGTCAATAAATTTCGTTGCGGTCTTTCTCTCAGAAGGGACCATTCAACCAAGGGCCTGCGCGGCCAGCATTTTGATAGGAAACGTTTCCTGATTTACTCCCAGCGTTTAACCTAAACGTTACTCTCAGGTGTAATCATAGTCTGATGTAACTTCTTTTAGTCCTAAATTTTTAATAAGAGGTACTGTCTGTGAAATTTTCACGTTTGAATGCAAATTCCACCCGCAGATGCATGCCTTTTTAGGGTCGTTTAAAATACGTTGCAAGTACTACCAGTATAGACTCATACAGATGTAAAATTTGTTCATATTTTCAGAAACACTACGGGATATCTCCAAATCAACCGACTTAGTCAATCGCCTTGTTCAACAAAATCTGTGCGGCATTTTGTACTACTGTAAACGTTGTCCGCGCATGATAAGTTACCCTTTGAAACAAGGCACGCCTGACGTCGTGCTGTTAAATAAGATACACTTATGCGGGCTTTTAAAGAGATCGTATCTCTTCTTTGGGGTTACAGTATCCTTTGATATCAATGACCCTGAATTGATTGTTTCGCTGTAAACCATACACAATAGTCTAAATGTTCGTGTTTAATTTTTGACCACAAAGTACACAACCTTTTTGCCCGCTTGACGGATGAGTATTATTCCTACACCTTTATTGGCTACACTCGTAATACTAATGTGAAAAGAGGCGTAGGCTACATATCCGACACCTGTTGTGAAGGTTAACATCCCTTTGTCTATACTAATAACTACGACGAGGAAGATGTAAAAGTTTCGAAGACTTTTTATCGATAACAGCAAAGGATCTTCCGCAAAAATCTGAAATTATGCGCATGCAGGGAAGTTGCAGCTCCCTGGCGTATGTAACATTTCCCGCCCAGCGAACATGTATTTACTCGTGCAACCGTAGTCTGCGTCGTAATACTGTACTCACAACGTCACTGGACTTTCGCTGAATTTTCATGTTGATTCGGTATGCTTGTAAAATCTGTAGATACGAATTTTAACAAAGCACCTCTTATATAGGCTAAATAATACTAATCGATTCATGAATGTAAGTCTTATTACTTATTATAACATTTCGTGTGAAAAATACACAGGGGTTTTGGGTGCGAGACTGCCTTGCTTTTAAGGAATAAGCAGTAGCCCCAAAATTGTTTTGAAAAACCAGCACACTCTTGCAAATCTCCCCATTGGCCTTAGACTGTTAGAAGGGCCTACCTCTCAAACAAATGTTACAAACAAAAGACAAATCAATGAGTTATTCTCCATGAATAAAACAACTCAGCAGTAACGAATATACTCCCACATGATTTAAAAGAACCATTCGTGAATTTGGATAACTGGGTACGACTAATTCTAGTTGGGTGACTGCATTTCACCTTTATACCCATTAACCCCTTGACTTGTGTGAAAGTGAAAATGTAAGACAAAATTGCAGTGTATACTACACCTTGTGATATACACATACATGTATTAAATCCTGCAAAATATGCGTTCATACATCAGAACCATGCAATCTCGACAACTAACAGTCGATAGATACGGCTCGTTTTTACCGCGAAGTTGGTTGATCTCTGTGATTCTTTGCAGGTGTTAGAACACGGAGCTGCTACCCCGAGCGGCAGATGCCTTGTTAGAATATGTGCGTTAGACAGTTAGAAATGGTACATATATACTCACATCATGTTGTGAAGGTCAATATTGCATCAAAATCCAGCCCTTGGTATGCAGGATACATGCATATGCTATTTTAGAGTGTGTAACAAAAAAGAAATGCCAACCCAGTATCATTGTCTTATTGTGTGTAGGCAACCTCACCGAGTGGTGGATGCAACCATCTCTACCTGCGGGAGTTATCATATAACCAGTGAGTTGCCACTAGAGGCAACTCACTGATATAACAATCAAATCCCTGCTCCAACCGTCATCAATAGCAGTTACCTAGCAGGACTCAATTATTGGATGCCTTAGCTTCAAATCCAGCACGGTTTTTGCAAAATAACCTCTGCTCAGCTAGTCTTCGTAACGGACATCCTTAGTTTCCACCACATGTGTCTGGTTTTCGTAGCGGTGAGCTGAACGAAAAGCATCGTCCATTCCACGGGTAATGCCGCTCCGATGAAAAAATGTGAAAAGTAATGGTATAACTTGGAACCTTTCGCACTAGGTGCGATATGACACGTGGCGACGCGATAATTTTGAGACCACCTGTCACCGAGCGATATTTTCGTGTGACCAATCAGGGAGTTGCTGATTGACCAATCAAAAGATAGAACTGCCATTTTGTAAGATCACATGACTAATTGTTTGACAACTGCTTTACTATGTCTAGTCAAGTACAGGCCCTTTGCCGAACTCTAAATCACCAACTTAGAAATATTGCCCGCATAAGGAAGTACTTGGATGAGGATTCGTGTAATCATATTGTCAGGGCATTGATTACTTCACGCCTTGATTATGGCAACTCACTTCTTCTTGGAATTACAAAGGCCCAGTTACATAAACTCCAACTTATTCAAAATAGGGCCGCTCGCTTGATATGTGGAGCTGGCAGTAGCGAGCACATTACCCCTTACCTGGCTAGATTACACTGGTTACCTGTCAATCAGCGCATTACGTTTAAGTTACTTGTACTTGTGTATCAATGTGTCACTGGCTCATCACCCATCTTATCTCATTTATGAAGTTGTACTGCATAGTACTTATAACACTCATTATCGTTTCCTTAGGTCCTTTTCTGACCGTACTAGGCTCAATGTTCCGAAAACAAATAGAAGTAGTAGTGATTCTGCCTTTAGCGTAGCATGCCCACATCTCTGGAATTCCCTCCCACGATCGATCAGAGAAGCCCCTCGCTGGTAGTGTTCAAGAAGCGTTTAAAAACCTGTTTGTTCGCTTCATATGGTTTTCCTCTCTCTTTTAATTATTCTTTTTTCTGTGCTTGTAGTGAGCTTAGATTTGTGAATAAGCGCATTATAAATATTAATATATGTATGTATGTAATTGAGCATTGGAATAATAAACGTACGAAATGCATGGCGACATTTTTATCTCGTCGTATCGCGTCGCGTCGCGTCACATTGTATCGCGAAGAGAGTGAAACGGCTTTTAAAGACAGATACTCTTCATACCAACAAGTCTCAATTGGTGGCTGCTCTTTGATTAATATCAGAGTTACAAAACTCAAAAGATGCAGAGGAGCTACAGTAATATTTCACAGCATGCACACAGAGTGTTCTGATTACACATTACAGCCTTGCGTGCTTACCAGGATATCGCCATAATGGGGAAATAGTCTCATCCCAGACAGTCCAATTCTCCCAACTTAGTTCTAGCCCCGCCCATAACTGTCTTTAGCTTCTCCTTGTACAGACACAAACTTAGTTTATTGCGTAAGGTCAAATCCTGGTGAGTACACAAGCCCCAAATGTGTAATCAAAACACTCTCTGTGCATGTTGGGTAACATCTTTCGAATTTTGTAACTCTGATGTCAATCAAAGAGTATACCAACTGAGACTTTTGCTTACACCTAAGTAAAAGTCATGCTTACGGTGATGCAAGTGCGTCTTATAGCGATAAACTAGGTTTTTGTCATCACAAGGAGAAGAAGGTAAAGACCGTTGTGAGCGGGGATAAAAGTAACCTAGTTGAGAGAATTTGAATTGCCTTGGATGATGAGTGTCTGTCTTTAAAGGTCATAAGCAGTCGCCCCAAACTTACTTTGAAACAAAAGCTTGATGTCACAACTTTCTTATTTCTCTTCCAAGTATCTTTCATAATATTTTAGGACATAAATATTGCATATTCAAGGTAAACCAAGCAGTTACTCCTCGTAAATTTTACATTTGAGTGAGAAAATACTGTCACATGATTCTCAAGAGCCATTCAGGAAATAGGATAGTCTACTATACAATTCTTTATTGGGGTGACTGCATTCTCCCTTCAAGCGTCTAGTCAACAGATTTCTAGCGTGCGGGCTTAGTGAAGGAAGACATGAAGTAACTATTTCATTGTTACCTACACAATCTCCAACATGAAAGGACCACAATGCGATTTATGTTTTCATGTTCGTCATTTAGTAAGTAGGCAACGTAATAGACTGGCGTCTATGTGTGAGGCTTCCGCCTCCCAGAGTCGGTCATTAATGCACAGTTGAGTTTCAACGGCACATTTTCAGACTATTCCTAAATCCTTCTTATTCCTTTAAAGCCCATTGTTCAATACGTGCCGAGTCACAATCGGTTCACTAGAGCACGATACTCCCTTGTTCCTGAGCTAACCATAACTCATGGAAGTACTACTTGAGGGAGTGCTTCCAAAGCATAATTCAAGGTTCCTTGTCCTAGAATTGTGACAATAAATCGTCGGTGCTTGGAACCTTGTATCCTACGTAGTGATGTTTCTCAACTGACGCATGCAGTATCAATTTTTACACGACACGGGGGCAATTCTTTTTATGCCATTTCGTGACGTTTGAACTAGGAAGTCGCTATTTGACAAATAGCAACTCCCTGTTTGAACTTTGTATAGCACCCTAGAATGACGTCACTGCGAAAAGTTAACAACATTCACATCAGGAAGTTGGTATTGACTGACACGTGTTGACTTAAGTTGCTAAACGGCGGCAAATCTGTGGTCGGACCGTGCAGGAATCGAAAGAGACACGCACTCCTTTCAGGTTTTTTCAAAGATACGTGCATGCGTCAATGCTTATTCTGGGTAGCCTTTCAAAATTATCTATTTCGCTGGAATGAAATATTTCTTTTCGCGGAGACACTTTTTTGTGCGGTTAGGATATATACCTGCTGTGCGTTTTATTTTATCCATTTCAGCACAGCATCGGCACAAAACCCCATCTGACCCTTTTGGAGTTATTGTGTTACTTACAAATATTATATAAGTGCTATGACTTTCTAATTACATTGCTTTGTTCAATTTTCGCTCATCCAAATTAGCGAGTTCGATAATTCAACTGCACCTTCGCAGATCCTTCAAACCGTCTGGATCGCTTCTCGGTCTCAGAAAGAAAAACTCTTTATCAAGGATTTCATGGGGCTGTTGTGGCGGTACGTTCTTTTTACATAATTTTACAGTCCATGCGTGTCCGCTTTCCGTGCCTACTGTAAGGCATACTGGTACTCCTCGTTCAGTCATATGAGTTTGGAAAGCTGAGGAGCTGAGCAAGCACAGGCCGCTCCGCGGGTTTCTTATTTCGCTGACTAGGAACAAACACATTCACTACGACTGAGGCTACAAACCTCTACAAGCCTTTTAAGGGGTCCTTCCTTATTATTTATACACGTACAGCTAACAGCCTATAGGGGTCCTCCCTATCTATTTACATACGACGTACAGTCAACCGGTGTCCGTGTTAAGCCTATTACTACGGCTACATAAAAACGGAAAACTTCTCAATAAAGCTTGAAGGGAAAATGCAGTGAGCCCCCCCCCCCCCAATTTGAAGTAGTGCACCCAGTACACCAGTTCAGGAATGGCTCCTATCAATCATGTGACAATATTTTTGTTACTTATTTCCTAACTTTATGCAGAATAACTCATTGGTTTACCCTCAATTTTCAATGATTTTAAACAGGAACATTATGAAAATACTTGTGAGAGAAGTAAGGGGGAGATCTGTAAGATTCAGCAAATTTTTGAAAATAAACTTGGGGAGACTGCCTTCTCTCTTTAATCTTATTCACAGAAACTTTTGTCATCGGTTTTCTCGACGACCTACTGTACCTTTCAATAAGGATTACGGCGTTTTCCTTCCCATACTAGGAGATTGATGAACTCGTGCAAAGGTGACGCCGACTGCCGCACCTCAATTAAAGGATGAAATTTTAATACCTTTTTATGACAGTAACAGTTTCGCCAATGTCAATCCATAACTTGGCACAGTTCCGAGTTCCGGACTTAGACTTCAATGTAATAATTAACACAGAACGGTTGCAATAGACGCATCCGTATAACCGTAACGACTTAGTAGTCGATTTTGGATATATAACGCAATTAACACCGGTAGTGGGGGCTTTAACAGTTCCGACAACTGGAGAAAACTGAATCTAAATTTAGCATGAATATATTAAAGCGTACTCTTGAAGGGTCGTGGGTTTAAACTCATTAGCATTCCTTACTCGCGATAGTGCATGCAACGCAAGCAAGCCGATAGTACAGCTCCGCACACTAATCTGCAAATTACGGCTCCAAACGAATGATACGAAACATGGTAAAATCATATATCATTGTGCACTAAAAGAATGTAAATTATTGTTCCGTTTTTTTGCCAGCTTTTTGTTTTCTTCGAAGTTTCGATCACAGCCGTGCAGAGGGTGCGTGCCTGCATGGATTTACTACTACTTCCAAGGTTCCTATAAAGTCGAACGTTTAGATTTACAGGATGTTCCGGACCGTCACGCTCGGCTGCGTTAATCGGTACTGATGAAGCTTAGCTTCCGGATATACACCGTTTCGAATGAGACGGTGAATGAACTCTCCAGCTTCCTTCTTTAACCGCAATAATGAGCTAGCTGACCGCATCGGAGGCTACATAACAGGTTTCACGTATCGAAGTGAGTAATCTGGTGTTTTCATCATCGCTATAGATCGCATCATGCATGGTGAAATATCCTATTTTGCAAATACTGTTGAGCCAGGGAGTTGCCAGAGACTCCCTGATTTAGCCTACACGTCAGGTACCACAGAAACCCATGGAAAACCACAACACGCAACTGCGCATGTATGAACTCACGATTCCACAAATTGAGATAAAAAGATAAAGGAGTTTGAAATCTCATTTCAAGGTCGGGGAATTATTAATACAAATCGTGTCCGCATTTTGAAACATGATGCAGACAGTTGACATGACTGTATGAAGCACCAGAAACAAACGTATTCAGAAACATAACTCATAACATTCCCAACGTCCTTTTTATTTCCTGAAATTTACTGATCAGGGAGGGGAGCTGCCACTCAGTGAAGCTCTCTGCTATGATGACGGTGGTCAACTCAACGCGTTATGGTACATCTCAACATAAAGGTGAGGATGGACGGCGATTTGTTCCCAATACTGGGGGGGGGGGGATGACCCCATTCTTCAAATAATTTACTGTTTTAAAAATCAAAGTCAATGGGCGGTTTCTCAAAAAATGGGGGAGGGACATGTTTCCCCTGCCCCCCCCCCGATCGTCTCTCCCCCATGAAGGTGAGACGTTCCTGCAAGACTTGCCCACTCTGACTTGCACTTTACTGCCAACTTCTTGCCACAAAATTGCTAAATCATACTGTTTACTTCTAATTTGGAGGAACAAAGTCATTGAACACCAACACTTCAGAGAAGGAGGTCACAAAACTCGGGTCAATGATTAAATGTTACGCATCTACTCTAGATTCTGTATTCACTACCAAGTGACCGACTGAAAAATTCTATTTTTTGTCCCAATTTATCCGAATTTAGACGTGAAGAATGTCAGTTGGTTGCCCCGTTTTAAGACTTAGACTGCCAGGGCGATCGGTACGTTATTGTGTTGCTGACAAATTATGTGAACCAAAATCAAACGATCTATTTAGGTTTTCGACTGCACATGAGCACATTGCACACCCTTAACAAGGGTTAACAATGTGGGGATTCCCGCTTCCAATGTCAGACCTAGCCTATATTGTATGTTAGTGACGAAAAACTAAGGTGAATTGTCTCTTACGGTTTTTGACTGCGCATGCGAACATTATAAACATTCAAAACTCGGAGAATGACAAATAGGCTATACCGGTATAGCTTTATAAAACGAGGGCCTAGAGGCTATTTATTTAAAAAGAAAAAAATGTATAGCCTACATGCATCTTGGAAAACATTGCAATCGTCTACGTTATTGAGATCGATTGTAAATAAAAGAACAGGTCACATAAGTGGCTTTAATGTTTTGAAAACCTTTCAGATTGCCTTCTAGAACTAAACAGTGTCATCATAATACCCTGGTAAGACCTACATTACAGGGTTTATCCATCTTTCATTTATCCTACAGTCCCTGGCACACGTGAAAACGTTTAACTCGCCTACATTTAGGTAAACTGTAGACCTGTATGTAGTTCGCAGGCCGGCTTTCTGTGTATTAACTGCGTCACAGGTTAAGTAGGTCAAGTTGCAGCCTGCAGGCTGCACGGGATATTCGCTGGTCTGCAACTCGGCATTGTAAGCTAGGCACAGATTAATGGGAGGGCGTAGAGGGATCGTATCCCCCGCCCCACCCCACCCCACCACCGACTTAAAAAATAATGCAAAAGGGGAAGTGAGAGAAAAAAGGGAGGCAAGGGAAACGAAAGCTTGAGAAAAAACTTTTCCTAAAACGTGTGTATAAGATGTATAATTTTCGGTAGGAGTAGTGTGGAATTTCTTCTTCAACGTGATCAGATATGGCTACTAGTTAAAATCACCGCGACAAGTTCACCGCCAAGTCCGTAAAGAGGTTTAAGGCCAGACTGAGGGCTACATTGAAGGAAGAGCCGCTGAATTGCTTAGAATTGATGCTAATTTACATAGTGGTGGATTTGAACGTACCGTAAGGAATTAGTAGACTAGTGTATATTCCCCGGCTAGGGGCTCACTGAGCAAGCAAGAAACGGCTTCGCGTTATACATAGCCTACGTCACGCATTCATCAAGCCAATCTTACTTGTGCACCGAGGTGCCATGAAGGTATATTAATCGCGCCTGACAGTTCACCAATGAGGTGAAAACGTTTAGCAAAACTACGTTAAAAACGGTTAAAATCCGAACAGGAAGCGCGATTACTCCTTTGAGTAACTAGCCATGGAACGACTTACGTGACACCCTTCATTTTTACACATATTTGCAGTTGGGTCCCATTAGGGAGCTGGTCCCTTAACCACGCATGCGCCGTGTTGTCATGCCAGGGAGCCTCCACGGAATATACAGGGAGTAGTTATTTTCATACACGGCAAATCGATGAGTTTGCATTGCTTATACGTGATGTTATCCTGATCAAAGCACCCTCGGACGAAATCTCGAGGTGAAAGGTCAGCAAAAAGAATTACAACTTTTGTGCAACGAGAGACATAATATAGGCTACCATACTATGGCCCGCCCTTAGGGGAATCTGATTTTACATAGAAGTCTTGAAAAGAAAGCACTGCACTAGGCATCAATGACAATGAACTGAAGTGAAGGACAAAGAGAGAACTTGGAGAACATTGGAATTTCACGCGTTATGTGACTTCTGTCTGTGATAAGGACCTATGGTAGGCTACAAGGGCCGTCGGCACCAGGGAAGGGGGGGGGACAGATGAGGACTGCGACACCCAATAATTTTCGGTTTGAAGGTTTTTTGTCTTATATAGCGTCCAAAATTAACTTTGAAGATGTCACCATGCATGCTAATGGAATAGTTCAGCCCCCGCAAAACACCTGCCGACGGCCTTTAGAATAGCAACTCCCTGCTTGAAGGAACTTTAGTCACGTTCGTATTAACACGTATATAATATTTATTTTCATTTGACCTTGATTACGTCATTGACCAGTAGGCTGCTACGTAGCCGAGGGCACTGTCGTTACTGATACCGGTATAATGCATACCTCTTCAATCCCGTTAATAACCAGGGAGTTCTCTAGCAACTTATGGGTTAATCATCACGCAGTAAAAATCCCCGAGATTTCGAGGTGAACTGATAAAGGTTCCAGTACCGCCCATACATGCTCCGTCATCACAACAATCGAGAGGCCCACCACAAAAGGCGATGTAGCCTTCTCTTTGTTAGGTTGAATTCTTTCGCTCGAAATATCTGGCCTGTCGGGCATGCGCACTTGTTGCTGCAGGCAGTGTTTTGTGAAAGGATTTGCCGCCACTAAAACACCCTTCTTTAATTACACGCGTCCACTGTGCAAATATTATTGTGGTCAATGTTCGTTATAATAAAGTAAAGTAAATCTTGAGCCCGCAACTCTAGAAGAGCTTACACGAGTTGACGAGTGAGCTTTCAGCTTATCGGACGAAGTATATATCTTGAACAGCAGTTTTGAGTCTTCTAATAAGGGTGTACTGCCGTCAGGCCCGTAGCCGAAGGGTTGGGGAGAACTGGTCATCTTCAGAAAGTTTCCTCCGAAAAGTTTTTAAAAGAATGAAGATAATGCTATACCTTTATAAACCTCCCCTCGAGAAAGATTTCGGAAGTAAGAAATGTCTTCCCCACCCCATTCGACACTACAGGGACCGCGGAGACGGGGGGGGGGCTTTAGCTCCGCACTTTTTCTGCTGTGGGCATTTTGGGCCGCCTAAAATTGCTTTTATTGTATTGAAAATATTGGGCTGCTTCGATGATTAGCCCCCGCACTTCAAAATTGGCTCCGCGGCCCCTGCACTATTCGGTTACGAGCATGATACCGATGTAGAGACCGAGAATCTAGATCATTAACTACCGTACTAATTACATTGAAGTAAAACCAAGTCCCTTCAAAACGAGTTTATCGATCCAGCCGAGAATGTCACCAATGTTTAACCACCTTTCCTGTAGACATTTTGCCTACGTAGCAGGCTGTACGGCATATTCCTTGTTCAGTCATATCCTTTGGAAGCTGCGGGGTAGTAGACATTTCGATTAAGTATTTTCCAAGGTCAGATGGATCTATCCATTGTCCTCGTTTCCCCAACACTAGTTTTGTTCATGATATTTCACGACGCAAATTATTCCATATGAGTTGCCATATTCAAAAAAGAGCTCTCTGACTAATTTACCGAAATTACCGATACTTAACAAACTTATCATTAACGGGTACGCTTCAAATAAGGATGATTGCATATGAGCCGAGCCCTAGTCCCTAAACGCTGATGGAGACAAATCAGGTGAATATCAATCGTAACCCGGACTGGAAAAATTTGTATTTTTTGGAAGCAAGTCAGATTTCTCGTCATTTCCATGTTTCGTGGTACAAAAACCCTAATTTAACTCCATTTAGCAAAACATACCTTTAAATACCAAAATTTCCGAGCTAGTAGCGTCCCAAATTCCCATGTGTCATCCATGATTGTATACTGGTACATTCTTTTCATTCGCAAGACGATTGCTTCCGCGCTTGCATTGGGGATTTACCATTCCCTGCATGACTGAAGAACGATAACGACTACTTACGAGTACTTACAAAAAATAATGCTTCCATTGTCTATAAAACTTATATCAACTAGCGATTATGTCCACTATTTGCACTATATGTGGCAGACTTCACAGGGAGTTGCAAATAGCAACTCCCTCCTGGCTTAACACACGGAATTCAAATCATGATAGTCGTGCAGAGACCGAGTTTCATGAAAACAAAAATGTACAAGTATGCTGCCCACCATTTCTTATAAATACCTTGTGCAAACAGGCTATAAGACACCGCAACAACATGACCATAGAAAAAATAAAACAGAGAAAACATTAAGGAATTAGAAAAAGTATCAGGTAACCTTTCCCCATCCGATACACGGGATTGGAATTACTTAGAGGAAGGAAACGAAACACACTAGTTAGGAACGCGAAACAGGAAGAAAAACAACGTATGACGTGACGGTAAACGCAAAAGTTTGCGAATAATAAATAAAAGGATGAAACGATTTGCGATGTACTGTTGCACCGAGATAACAAGGAAGTAGATAATATTACCGACACCGAATATCGATAATTTGTTGCACTAGTGTGATTTTTAATAATGATGAAAAAATCGTCTACAAGATAGACATCGGGATTCATTTTGCCTAAACAGTGCACTACTGAAAAAACAACCGACGTCGGAATATTTAAACCAACTGAGTGTTGGCTCCGATTACTTTGCAGTGGCTGCCAAAAACTGTCTCACCATGGAACTGGAACCTTCATCACATGGTCTGAACGTTAGACTTGAACTTCTAGAAATCAGTCATTCCTGCCTTGTTACCTGTGTTAACTGTTGTTACAAGTGTTGACACTTTGAGGCACTGACAATCCTATAGCCGGTATGTCCGACTGGTTTTTTCACTGTATTATTTCTAATTTGTACGTTTGGTCGTGTCAGCTATCAGTTGCATTTTTTGCCACCTGATAAAGGGTTTAGACCCGAAACGTCGTGGACTTTTTCAAAAAAACCTTTAGCACTTTTTACTATTTACTATTTTTTTCGACCTACATACTTCATAGGTGCTACACAGTACTTTGACCATATATATATATATATATATATATATAACTTCGATCTACCAACCTCGACCTACTACATATATATACACACACACATATATATATATATATATATATATATATACTGTAAGATAAGTATGGAAACATTTGATGTTCTTACTGTTCTACCCGTTTAATGGCTTATTTGTGACATGATTTCATGTGTTATTTTCATGTTTAGAGCCACGTATGTTTGCGTACTCTCCCTTTGATCATTGTGTATTCACATCATCTCGTTCCAGTTTGGGTGCTTTTTGCTACACAGTTAAGTAACTATGTGTTTACGTGGGCCTATTTGTACATGTAGCTTATAAGTCTCTTGTATTTGGTTTTTAGGCAAAATAAAGAAATACGAAACGGAAACTGGAGCAAAGCCTCCATACTGTAAGTTGTAATTACGGTCTCCACGGTTGATCGGAATCGCGACAGTTGTATTACAGTAGCCTCCTGAGCCCTCAAAATTTCATAAGAGTACCGAGTCTTACAATGTAAAACAGACGTTTAGGCCTAATTTCTGCTGTGGAAATTTGCAATTGATCCTTTTTTTCTAAAGGCACTCTCGCCACCCCTTGGCAACGCCCACTGGACAAGATCGATCGTGAAATACAGGCAGTTGAGCGGACATGAATGAAAAATCGGCGGGCGAATCCGTGATATTACTTTCAGGATCAAATATCATAGGCCTACAGGATCCTTAATAACATGAACACAACCGGATGTAATGGTTAATATAAAGTTACCGTAACACACGACAGATTGATGGGCTTTCTTAAAGGGAAAATGCGGTCCCCCCATTTGAATCAGTGTACTCCGCCATCCTAACTCGGGAATGGCTCTTTCAATCATGTGGCAATATTTTTGAACTTTTCTGTTAGATTCATGCAAAATAACTCTATGGTTTACCTTTTATATTAAAAGTTTTGTACTGAAACATAACGAAAAAATATTTGTTAAGCGAAATAAGTGGGGATCTGTAAGGTTTAGCAGTTTTTGAAAAAAAAAACTTGGGCGACTGCTTTCTCCCTTTAAGAAGTTCCTTCCATCACGGTTCCTTCCATCATTCGCCATGCATGTTTCATTATGGCATAACATTCGCACTTGAGTAGTCTCTCATGAAGCATTTCCCTGAAATTCACGAAAACTGTAGGCCTACCAAGAATGTGATATAGCCTAATTATAGCCCTGCACCAATGAACTAATTGGAAAACAACGCAAGGGCGAAAGTAATACATTAACATTGTACACCTGGTTTCAATTCACGGAGTGTTTTTATATACGAACAAAACACAAAAACCCTCGAACACGATAGTCTGCTGTACGCACGTACACACACAAAGACACTCGATCATTCCTACAACTGATTCACGTCACTGTGCCTATATATACACCTACGCATGCATACACGAGTAGAGTCGGCAATAAATTCAAAATGGATTCCACACCGATCACCGCTGCAGTGTTAAACGTGAACAGGCTGAGCTGTTAAAATGAAATCGCCACTGTCTATTAAAAGCTAAACACCTGCGACAGAATGACCTCGAAATTATGTTGGACTAACTAATTAAACGGTACTATCTCTCATGTTGAAACCTATTAGCATGAATGGAAACATTCGTTACTCCAACTAACTCGAGTTCGTCGTCTACACATTTTTCTTTTTTTTTCAGTTTAGTTAAGATAATTATGTTTCAACCCGGGCAAATTTGTGGTTCTAGGTTAACAACGGGGACGGAAATAAAACGTAGCATGGGAAAACCACGTATATATTTTCAATTAGAAATTTATTCACGATCTGCATTGTTATCGCTGAACGTCACGTAACTTAATTGCATATACACATACGTATATGCTTCCGATGTACGTCGTGCACGGGATCGATCAAACCAGGCTACGGCGTAGGCCTACGTCTGACAATTTTAATAACGAAACCGTCAGCAGTGACAAAGGTCTCAAGTCCAGAGATGTTATTATGTCGAACCATTCCTGTGTCGTATTGGCCTACCTAGTACTACGTAGACCTTTGAATTTTGATCAACTTCGTCATTTTGCCATGCCAAAGATATGGCATCTCGCGATAATCGTACAAAAATTGCTATTTAAATGAAACAAGGACTTTTTAGTATTCATTACTCGATCGATATTCTGCAAGATGCAAATCTCTCGAAAACACTGTAGCAGACAAAAAATAATCGTGTCTCGATTCTGCCTTGTTTTTTCTTGGCGGCAGAAACCACACCCACCTTTCCCCACTAACGGACAGAGAGCGAACAAACTTGCCGCTTTTTACCTGCGAACGTGAGACTTACGAGACGAAGGTCTTTCGAAGGCATTTAATTTCGGTTTGACGAACTTTGGCAAACTGTTAGAGCTAAATTTAAGGAAATTGATTTACACAAAAAGCTGGTTAATGCAGATTGTCTCTATCTCGTACTATAGGCCTATATAAAAAGCTACGCAACGGACGCGAGTCTGAAGAAACAGCTCAAGATTCTTTACCCACCCTCCCTGCTTTACCGATGAATAAAATAATTGTTCCCCGGTCACATCGTTCGTACACCTACTTACTTAATATTTGGAGTCGTTAGGCTTCAAAACCACAATCGATTTATTTGTTACTTCAACCTGCATTGGGTACTACACGGACGGTATTTATGCAGGTCTAATACCATTAACATGACTTATATTTACGCTTGATTGTGTAATTCTAGTTTCTTCCTCCGCTATCGCTCTGCTGTCGGAATAGAAAAGATAACCTAACTCTTCCTTTATGACCCTCATTTATACGTTCGATGCAAAACAGTCAACATTTACGGATGATAGTGTTTGGTAAATTACTTAGCCCTGCGAGTTCCTCGCGCAGCCCTTAATAAGGAGCGACAGGCTTCAATATACGTACACCGGTGGAAAATTTACAGAACCAAGATAAAAACAAACGGAATGTTTTTTTTCAAAATGTTCTTCTTGATATTCCTTGTTCTTGTTAAACTTGTCTTTTAAAAAGAGAAGTGAAAATATGCAGTAGTTAAACTCACTACAGTGACTAAAACAGATCGACAAACGATAACAAAAGATCGAGTGATTGTCCTTAAAATTGGCCTTGCCACGATTATTAACGTTACACCAGAAAATAGGCCAATGCGAGTGATCTTTGGTTTGCAAACGAATGATTCCGGTCGGTTGAAGCCACAAAGAGCGCCGGACGTGACTGAAGCCTACATTTTCAACACATATACACTTGACTGAGTATACGGGTAGTCTTCATTCCACATATTCATGAAAAGATATTATAATAATTATGCAAATCATAAGCATTCTACAATAAGGGGCACTGATCCTCTTGGAACTATAATGAATGCGGTACCACATTACCTCTGTTGTCATACGTTGTACCATGGAAGTAGGCCCTACTACGGAGATAGTACTTCCATGGTTATATACAACTCCCTGATACTTCCAAGTTTGTAACTGCGGTGCATCTATCACTGACGCATCACTCCTTGCAATCATATCATGCCCATCGAATCACCGACGGTGACTTAAAGGCAACAATATCACAAAGACCACGACTCTGTTTTACCTCTCCTTATAAGTTTGACTTACTAAGGCGGGAAAAAAACACAAATTCCTCTTATAGAATTTAGAACTCAACTCACTTCCGAATCTAACGCACGACAGAAATTTCAACTTACTTTTCTAATATTGTTCCAGACAAAGCAGGGGAGTGCGGTTCACCAACTTATGTTTGTCTCTTACCGACAAAAAGTCTCGCGGGGACCATTAAGCAGAAAACATTTACGTCGCACGGATTTAACTTCACAATTATTTTCATCAACATGAATGTAATTGCCTACCTGGAAGTGTTGATCGCGATATCAAAAAGCTTCCTTGTTCCTTCACTTGAACTCGAAAAGAAATGAAAATATATATCCTTAGTTCTCTTATAAATCCACTAAACGGACAGAGTAAAGTAATTCCGACAAGTCTCTGTGATAAAATAGCAATCCCGATCGTTTAGAACGTTCTATTCCACGAGGATACTCTTCTGAAAGAGGCTCTTCTTTTCTGCCTGCTCTTCTCGCGGTACATCGATCGTTTGGTAATGGCGGCTCTCCAGCCAAGACTCGATTTATTAGTACGCGACAAACACAAACCACGCCGCCACAGCAACACTCAATTGCAGCTTTGTAGAGTATTATTCCTTCTGCATGCGTGGGTGAATTCTGATGGTACAATTCTTTCACATAAACGTTACCGATATATCTCGCTCACCGTTAATGAAAAGGAAAGAAAAATGCGGCACAACATGGAGACGCCGGGAGACACACCGGTAGTACTTCTTTATGGAGAGTTTGGCCAGTTTGATTCGAGATGATTAACTAAAATGCAGCAATGGGAAGGTAAGGGTCTGTACGTCAACTTGGCCGAAGGTCGTTGTTTATTTTAGCGTCCTGGAATATTTAGATGGTATCGACCGAGAGCTGAATCGGGACACTGCGGTTAGTCAGAGACCAAGAATTAGAATAAATTGGCATTGTTGCCAAGATCGGCTTTTGGGTAGGTTAGGTTGGGTTATACGGGAGAGCTACGTCAATTGAATCATTTGCATGTCAGCTAAAAGGTGAAAACGGTAGTCCAACAAGGGAATTGTTTGGGAACGAGAAATAACTGTGGCATTAATTTATGCAAATCCTATTACATCCGCCGAGCAAGAGGACCATATTATTTAATCGTGGATGATTAGAAGAATAAGGAAAGCCAATTCTTTTGTCTGATACTTAGCCTACAATTTACACTTCAGTTCGTGACAGCCTCATGTCCACAGCTAACCTTGTAAAGGCAAACCTGCAATAATGATTGCATGTCTTCCTTTACTTCCCGAAGGCTTCCAGGAACAAACATTTTTCTAAATTTTCAAAACGACTCTTTATCGCCACGAGCAAGAGGTGCTGGCAATAAAAGGAGTACGAATATTGTAGCAAATTATTATCAGGTAGGCTATAGGCTTTGTGATTTTGATCAATCTTCGCATTTTATCACATGTGTAGCTCGCGTGCACCCATCCACGTTTCCTCCAAACCCTGTGGCAATGGTCTGTTACTAACTCATGATATTTCGTTTTCAAGATTGGTTACTTTTGTCAAGAAATATCTCCGGTTCTTTTCAAGGTCACAGAATGCAATGTACTAGTAGGCCTAGGCACCGTTTACTCAGAATTCTTTTGTTACTTTTATAATAAAATGTCCTGTTTATTCTTGAAATTCGATACGGTTAGAATGTTTAAATATCTTTTCATGTAGATCTAGCGTAAAACTGTACCATATGTAGAGTATAACAATTAGCGAACAAAGTTGTTTAATAGTCCCCACAACGGTTTCAATACAGAAGTACACTGTTATGTGTAATCAATGTGCCGCGATGGCATCACATATTTCCCACAATGCACTGCATCTTTGGAAAACTTTACATTTCTGTCAAAATTAGTAGGCCTATATTTTCCAAACTAACGCTACCCGTCGCCCATTTACGGCATGCCACATGCTCTGAAACGGTTCAGGGAGATTGTGAAAGCCCGGTATTTAATTTTTGTAAAGAAAAAACAAAGCTCAGCTCAACTTCAAACTCGAGCTACTCATATAATCATAGTAAAAGTACCGTAAGTCATTTCCCAAAACACGAGCGTAGCCCAGGTCTGGGGCGTGTTGCACAACGAAAGTTTCAAAATTAGCGATAATTTCCAGCATTTTCTGATTGTAATTAGTACAACTTTATCACTTTGATGAAATATTTTCCAGTGTCGAATATTCTGTTGGTAAAAAATTATTGCTTAGGGTCTGTCAAGGTTGCTTCACGGTCGAAAGTTTACCTTGATGTCTATGATAGCCTATCATGCCTATGGAACCTTCCCGGAAGAACGTGCCGAACAGGGTGATGGAATGCGAACGCTTTATAAGCGTCAACAGATATCTAATTTTTAGATCCATTTTTATTAGAAAAAAAAGGAACATGGTCAGTCTAATGAACAGAAAACGAGAGGATAGGCCATCCAAGCAAATCCGGACAACAAGTTGCGTATGATGCCAATACCAAAGAAGCCTATAAATGCACGACATAGTGAAGTATACCTATGGAATCCGAACCCTTTCGTATCTTTTCGAGTTTACGTTTGATGTTATATAATACAAGTTGATCTTATTCTGTCACAAAGGTTGGCTTTCATCAAGGTCCCGGTCATCCTGTCGTGATTAAAAGACAAGACCACATACTTGGAGTGGAGTTGGCTTGGTGGTTGAGTGTACTGCCTTGCACACTAGAGGTCCCCGGATCAAATCCCGGTGGATCTACCTGGAAATTTTCTGGGGACCAAAATTTACTTGTTCAGCATAGCTGTTCACAGTGATGTTGAGGGGGTATAAATTGGCG
>WURT03523350.1:0-21435 GCA_009936505.3 Holothuria glaberrima | reverse complement strand
AAATCATAGATTTTGGTCAAAATTTGATCGTACGTACCCCTATGGCTGACGTCACCGCCGTGCGTTAGTATATACTAACCCACGGCCGTGAAATAGTACGAAATAGCCCATGGCATGTGACGACCAATCCTCCAATCAGATGCAGAGGAATTAATAAGGTATTATGTAAAATACATTAGTTCCCATTAAAACAGTGTGAGTTGCAAGCTAGTGAACAATAATTAACTATAAGGTTGGAATTTCCTTAACTTCGAAATAGAGACTGGGGAGTGAGGTTTTGTTACGTCTATAAGTAACGGAGAAGCTGAAAGACGGATCAAATCATTTGAAATATGAATATATTTGTACGTAGGATGACTAAGATCTATATACACACTCATGGTAAGCAGTAAGCAGTTAACCACCTTACAACTATACTATCCGGTGGAGCAGACTCTGTTTGTTCAGCCCCTCTTTAAGGCTTCCATGATTGAACTAGGAATATGCCGTTGAATATGCTACGTAGGCTCCACATGTGCGTGGGTTCGAATCCCGCTCGATGTACGTGGGTTTTTCTACGGGTACTCCGGCTTTCCTCCCATTGGCAAGGCAAGCCATCAATATCGGTTGCGCGCCGGACTGAAGCGCCCTCGCCAGTTAACTAGCCGACTTTGCTTTGCTACGTGGGCAGGTAGGCAACCTCCCCACACGAACAAGGATTATGGAACTTTCGCCGGTGCTGAGAAAAGGAAGCAAATCTTTTAATACTCAGTACCACTCTCGTCGTCGTGTTACGGTCAAGTACAGTTCAGCGGCGGAACCTGTAAGGGGAAAGCATTCGTATATTTTCAAAGACTTCAGAGGTTTAGTTTATTGACCTTATCTTTAGAAAACGCCAGGACTGATTATCTAGAAGTAATGAACATGACACAAAGAAATGATAGAGTGCGTTACCATAGTGATGATGACAGAGGAGTTTTAATGTCTTATCTTTTCCTTCATTTGGGGTATTATGTAGGCAAGAAAATGAGGAATTTGTGGGTTGAAACGTCACTGCTTCAGGGGCAGTTTGTGTTGCAACTTTTTTGCACAATTTTTTAACAACGTAGGCTAACCTATGTATCCACTTTTGACTCTTTTTTTAGTGTGCGTAAGCCTAGTTGCTTATTAAATGGTTCACGTCGTGTCTACTGGTCAAAGTTTCGGTAGGTTTCATAAAATTTGACTTCGGGAAGTCTGTGGAACACCTTTTCCTCTATTTCGGCCAAGTTGACACTTTCCCTCTTTTCGTTTTTGACAGCAATTTTTCAACACCAAAATTTGTACAATTTCAAAGTCTATGTAACATTTTAACGTGGTTTGGGTTTAAAGACATTTCCTACATGCTAAAAAGCATGGTCGTAAAATGTCCGAAAACTCTAATAAATGATCAAGTAAATTGACTTCTTCTTTCAGATTGGATTTGAACGAGACAACGTAACCGATGAACTGTTTGAAAATAATATTGCCATACGACACCCTGATCGTCATACTGGCAAAATCAAACTTGGAGTACACTTGGGGAAACATAATAGTGATGGCTTCATTGTGCGAAAGGTTATGGAGGATGGACTCATAGTCGGCAAAGATATCAGGTACAGTGAACTAATCCTTTCGTTTAAGCTTATTAATTTATTAACTGCCCGGTAATACCGCTTATCAGTTTGAATAACGTCTCGTCGGGGTTGACGTTGTGTGCCACGGGTCAAGGGTTATGAGGGGCGTATGAGACCTGTCACGGTTACGTCATCGTAGAACCTGTTTGGCATTGAGCATGCGCAAGGATATATGGGTGCTTGCAAAGTCCAGCGTTTGTTAATGGTGGTGGCATTTCTCCCATGTCAGACATTGTATGAGCGCCTCATCAAATCTTTTGCGCGAACGTTACTGCAGCGACGCGCGGTGCATAATATACGAACCTATGCATAACACGTGACTTATAATTGCATTTTATACCCCACAAGGTCAAATTCAGTGGACGCGCCAGTTGTTCGGGAGGACACTGCCCCACGCACCACATTACGCATGCAAAGGTCAGCTAACGTAACTACTCTCTGGAGGTTAAACAAACACACGCGGACGCTAGGTCATGTACTAAAGCAATGAGATGCGTGGGGCAGTGTCCTTCAGAACAGCTAGTGCATCCACTGGATTTGACCTTTTGACCCTTGATACAAGCTCCCTATAATAATTCATGACCTTGAAGGGCAGTTGTTTTACGACTCTAAGCGACCGCGAACGTGGAGGAAGCCTATAGCTCATGAACTACAACTTTACTTCGGGTGACAGCCAACTCAACAATTTATATCAAATTTGTTTTCTTTTCAAAGGCTGCTTCAGATGGGAAAACCGTAGATTTCTCTTGGATGAAAAAAAAACCCCACCTTACTTTGACCCGGCCAGGGATCGAACCCCGAACCTCCCGGTTGCTAAGCTTATTCGCTTCAAATGGCACCGCCTTTATCCACTCAACAGCACCGATTTCTTTAGTACATGACTTAGCGTCCATGTGTGTTTGTTTGTCCTCCAGAACGTTGCTGCGTTAGTTGACTTTTGCAGGCGTGAAACCTCCCTATACACACCAGCGGTACCACTTCCATACTTCCGTTCACTGGTCACTTCGTGAACATCTGCGCCTAATAGACCTTACTCACTAACGTCATTATATACGTGCCAACCGTTCGCTCCTCTCCTCAGAGGACATGCTACATAATATCTACACCTACTTGTGTTAACTAAACTGTTAAGCGACATTGCAATGATTTCTTTGGTCATTCCTGCGGACTGCCTCGGCATGCCTTTCTAGTACAGAAGATAAGAGATTAAAGTAATATTATGACATACCGTACACAAAAAGAAGACACGGTATAATCGGCACGTGAAGAGTGTATTGTGTAATGTTGGTGTATAATACACAATAGTTTTAGGTTGAATGAAAATCTATATGACCTAGCGTGAAGACTCTTTGGTCTGCATGGTTTGATAACCATCCAGAACAGATACGCGTAATGATACCAGACGGTTCCAATTCCCCCAACTATGTTACTTCTGGCCCCGCCCACAACTGTCTTTAACTTCTCCATGTGCAGACACAAACTTCGTTTATTTCTTGAGGCGATATCTTGGTGAATACCCTAGTAATGTGTAATCAGAGCACTCTCCGTGCATGCTGTGTGATATGAGCCACTCTGCGACTATCCGTCTTTAAAAATAGTCAAGTTGTAAAAAATTAAGTTATGACAAAGCTATACTTCATTATTTTACAAAATGTACGGAGCGACTATCCTTAGAGGGCGCACTTCCATTTGCATGACCATGTGACGTTCTGAGCATGTGTGCATAACGTTTGGGAGCTGGACGACCAATACATGGTGGCTTATTGTGTTACCATGAGAGACTTTAATAGGCCTATAAGACTAGAAAGACCCCCTAAGCGTTCGGTTGGAAAAGATGTTAAAACTAATATATCTCCCCGTAACGTTCTGAAATGTTTTGTTAATTTCAGAGCTGGAGACATAGTAACCCACGTTGAAGGAACAGATGTTCGACAAATGTCACTTGCAGACCTCCAAGGACTTTTCTGGAATTTAACCTTCGAAAACGAAATTACCTTGGTAAGTTTCAGATGTCTTCCCCCCCCCCCCACCCAACACCGAATTCGCGAAAAGCCTGCTTAGGATTATATATAAATAATATTTTAAGGTTTCCTTTCAGGAAGGAATTCAAAAACCGTCTTATAATATGAGCGAATATTGTTTTAATGAGGTTGTAAAATTATCCAATACGGACTCCAAATCAAGATATCTTGGCCGCTGAAAAAAGGTCTAATAAAAAACTCCATTTTCACCATAATCATCAGTTGTGCAAACTTGTTTCCTCCCACGAGCATCACTTAGTAAGGTTACGATGCCGAAGGCAGTATATCTTAACCTTCTGACCATAACATTCAAGCTGATGTGTGTAGGTGTTTAAGCCTTTATTCCAATCCAATCCCAGTGATAACGGGTGCTTTTACACTAGATCTGGATCTGATCGCCCGATGCTATCAGTATATCAAATTACATGTAAGGTTTGATCCTGGTGCATGTACACTTGTCCTACTCTGATCCTCCTCCGTGCTTCAGCGGAAGTGACCTCCAAATGAATTACGAAATAGAAGCACACGCTTCACCGTTGATCTCGGGTCACTGTTGATCCTAGAGCATTTACACTGCAAGTTATGATCGCCTGCGCGGGGTCTGATCCTCCCCTCTTACCAGGATCAAAATCGGGCGATCAGATCAGGATCTGATCTGCATTTACAGTACAAATTTGATCTCGAGCAGAGGATCTGACCCCGCACAGGCGATCAGAAGCACCCTATGACTAGTGACGTCAACACCGGCTGTTTGGTCTGGTTCCTGAACAGTGCACCTGTACAGCTCCAATTATGCTGTACCAGTATACAAAGAATGAATGTTTATGAGTGTGACAGTATGAATAATTTCATGAGTTGAAAGATTGAATGATCTATTCAACGAGGCGAAGCCGAGTCGAACAGAACGTTCATCTTTCAACGAATGAAATTATTCATACTATCACACGATGGAAAACATCTATTATTTGTAAATTTGATTCAAGAAATGGATCATGAGGGGCAAACACCGTGCGTTATTCTAGACTAACCCACGACCGTGCAATAGTACCAAATAACCCATGGCATGTGACCGTCAATCCTCCAATCAGATGTAGAGGAATTAACAAGGTGTTATATAAAATACAGTATTCTTGTCCTGAGGGCTGTATTCTAATAAAATATAGACTTGTCTATTAACTTTGAGGATATGCAGTACCTTCCATGCTATGATAAAACGTTCTTGAAGTACACCCTCTTCTACTTTGGGTTTCCCTGGCCACACCATTAAAATAAATTAAGAACACAGAAATTGGTGCATGTGAGTTTTCTATACCCATGCACCGTACCTTTCGGCTTCCGTTCTGTGAGGTATGGTTGGTGGAAAGGTGAACGAGCGTTACATCCCTCCACCATCTCAGTACAAATCATTCGCAACATCACTGGATAAGCGCTGTATAGGACAGCTGTATAGGAGATGAAGGAGCGAAACAGATGTTAAGTTTACCCCAACCCAGTGTAAATTACTGGTGACGTCACTAGCAAGAAGTTCTGTGAGGGCGTTGAATGAACCAGCTGTAGGCATCGTTTGTGCAGTGAGGCCTGGTACGTGCTTATTCCTAATCTTGACGCCAGAGTCACACAGAACTCTAGTACTCTATAACAAAATAAAATAACTTGATCTTCTCCTTACACCTCTACTTTTTCTAAACTGTTTTCAGAAAATACTGCGTGTATCTGAAAACGAAGACGAGACTGACGGAGTACCAGTGAGTTATGAGGAGCTGACGGTACATATAACTGCTACAATTGAGGGTAAGTTAAAGGGTCCACAAAAGTTATTGAAGTACAGCATTCTTACAAATATTCATACTAAGAAAAATGTCTCCACATTTTATAAAAAGTTCTGCTGGCTATATTTCCATCAGAGGAATACCTGAAACTCATTTCAAGGAATATCAAACTTGAAGAGACATGAAAGTTGACCAAATTTATATCTACTCAAACTTTAAAGCAAACTGTTTGCTGGAATTAATCAGCAACTTCGGTATAAAAGCTGTAAATTAATGGGAGAAACAATGACTGAAAGTTGTAACAGCCTCACATGAAGTCTTTATTAAAGGCTAGTAGGCCTTGCTATCATTCTTTGCGTTACTTTTAAGTTAAAGAAAATACCTAGAATATAACCAAAGTTGATAACTTAATGATTTTTATAAATTTTTCCCACAGTGTTTTAGATATAAAAAATTATGATGATTTCAAAAGTAATGGTAGCAGGGTTTTGTACGGATACTTTTAACGATCACTGACGACCTTGCAGATAAGAACAAATAGGCATCAAAATTCGAGAATGGACTAATACATTATTTGTTTACATTCAGATGACGTCGTTCACGTTAAAACTGTTATTGTAGAGAGGTCTTCAAGGTACGTGTTTGGATCACTTTCAGAGAAATATTGTTACATTTCGGTTTACGTTGGTGGCAACCCAAGGTACCTCTCTGCCCAGCAGGACAGGACACTCAAAGCTACCATCCTAACGCAAAGTAACAGACATAACCGCAATTGTAAGTAAAATAGCAGACCATCGAAGAGATAAATTTTTCCTGTTCTCATCCATAAAGCTGATTTCAATAATAAATTATTGAATGTACAAACTGTAAGGGTAAGGTTGTTTTCATCGCTAAGCAAGCAATAAATTTGTGTATTTTTTATCATAAACGAAAAGGATTAGTACGGTAGCTCCGCTTTACGTGGGGCAAACTTGAGGATGAGATTTTTACCAATGTTGTGACTTTATAATGCCAAACTGAAGTATTTTTGCAATTTTGAACTTATGCATCTACCAAGTCTAGTTGAAAAATCATTGGAAGGCTTTTTAGAGGTCTCTTTCCTTTTACAACAGTAGCATGCAAAACGAAAGAGACAACAAGATGGTGATTTCTTGATATTAGATTGATTGTGTTGTTTAAGTTGTGGATTTAAAGTTGACTATTTGGGGTGGGTTAGTTAGTTAGTTAGATGTGGTTTAACGGCCCAGTTTCCAACCAATTGGTTCAAGTCGAGCCGGCCACGGCCTTTTTTCCAGTTGTGGCTCACTGGCTTGTTTTCCCTTACTCCATTGCTTACGCGGAGCATCACGCACAACGGCAGAAGGTTCCACTTTTTAAAGTCTACTTGGGGTGGGGGAGGGGTAAGTTTGTGAATTAGACGGTATGAAAAACTTCAGCGGAATGAAATGGGGGAACTAAGGGTCATCTTGATAAGGTGGAACGGTAGAAGCTAAGCGGAAAACCTTTGTTTTACACCTGTGTTTATATTAACGTATATTGAATACTGAAATTTATAAAACAACAGATATCAAGGGTAAAGACAAGTTAAACGGTGTAGGGAGGTTGCCCTAACATCAAGCACTGATTTCGTAAACCATGAATGTTGCAAAATCGACCATTGTGGTTGCCGTCGTATCTTTATATTTCTTCTCTTGACACGATGTTTTTTTTTTCATGTAAAACACAATTAGATCACTGGAGACAGCAGTTGTGTTCTAATTTAGACGGTACACCTTATCGCCTATTGTACAATGTTGGCACCGGAATGACCGTGTCGTGCTGTAACATCACATCCAATAAAGGCCCATTGATCGTAAAAATGGTGAGTTGTTGAAATGCCGTCTGGCAACAGACTTCTTAATTTTCGTTATCATTAAATGATCGTAATACATTTATAAGAAGGGATACCTTTCGTATTATATTACCCACCCCTGAGAGAGTTCATAGGAATTCATTAATAGGGAAATGGGTGCCGATATGAATGAAGAGTGTCCATGGGAGTGTTTACTGCTGGCGTCATTGTGCAGAGAGAACATTCGATGGAGAATATACCTCTCTGCTGTTCTACTATTTTCGCTCAAACAGGTTTTCCACATGAAGTCACTGTATGTCACTGGATGGCAAAAAAGTCACTGATTTTATTCAAACTTTTTTACCCCTTCTAGTAAATCTCAGTGATCAAAAACAACTGCAGTACTCCTGTAAGACTAGATTTGGAAAAGAAAATTAATGGTAGTAAATTAAGATTTTATTATGTCTAAAATTTGCTGTGAGAAGAAAGTCATTTCCGACCATCATACAAACTGCCGACCACCCCACTATTTCCGTAAGTCGTTGTCATTAAGGGATGTGTTTAGTGATCTCTGGGCGAACGACCGTACACAGGCCTTACTGAGGACTACGGGGGGCTGAGGTCGGGTGAGTCTCAATAGCCATTGTTAAAAATCAGTGCAGATTGTCTCTTTAAGGATCGGCCTCCTATGAAACATTCCTAGATCCGCTATAGCTTGTCATAAATACAGCTTTGTGACCCCTTAAGTACGTAGCTCTCAAGAATGTGAGTCCACCCTCTAGACCTTTGACCTCCCTTATGTCGCCTTCGACCTCACCTCTGTCTCCGCGTTTGACCCTTTGAGAATCACTCTCACAGGATTATGAAGAATACATAACTTTGTTGAAACTGTTCAAGACCATTCTTGAAGTGCACTATAACATGGCTGTCTAGCTGTGTGTTGTTTCCCTTCGGAGTAGTAACTCCATTTAGGAGAAGCTTTGCTCCCATTAGGAGATGGCTCGTATGACTTTGTATAAAACCCATAATCAACATCGTATTCAAGGGTTTTCAATAGGTGGTATCTCTGGGTCTGTCATGGTCAAGATCATAGAAAAAAACAACAAGCGCACGGAACAATTTGTGAGGAACGGTTTTGCCACATCGATTTAGGGATAAAAAGTATACTTAATGTTGGGGAAGAATTGACGTTTTTGATCATTTTCTGTACTTGCCAAGAGAGGCCGCTATCACTCTGTCATGGTGATTGTATAGTATTAGGAGGACCACTATATTACGCAATGTTTTTTATTTAGGATACTTGTACATGTAAGTTAATGAATATTCTTGTTGAACACCCATGCTACTTTCCTTTTTCTTTTAGTCACCAAAACAACCGATTGAAGCGGGAACCATACTAGAATCAACTGAAAATGACAGACTTTTCAAGGGACTTTTCGTTACTGAAGGAAAGGAGAATTATTACCTAGAATCTGTTTCACATCCTTGTAAGTAATGCACAATGAAAACTTGTCCCGCGGACCTGTAGCCCCATCAAAGAAGGGGTGGGGGTCAGAAGAAATCTTTAAATCTTAACTGTTTGCTTCAAATTATTTCGTACCTGCCAAGACTTCAATAACTTAAACTATGTTGGATCGAACTCATTTAAAGTCAAAACTGGCTTTTGGTTCTTTGTTAAGTGTTTCAAGAATCGGAAGAAAATCTAAGAATTTTATAGATTCATAAAAATTGAGATGGATCTGTATTTTGTTATCAACGAACTGTGGAAGTGGTCGTCGTGCTTTAAAAGAGTAAGGATAACCCAGTATTGGTTGATCTGTACAATTAATGAGACCATGCACGGACAGAGCTCTCATACTATGAAATTAAACTTAAATTATATTAAGTTTAACACTACAGTGACCTTTATGGATGTGTTATTTACTTAAATCAAACATACCCGTTAGTCTAGAATAGTGAAAACATTCATGTTGCAGAGGCAGACAAGTGAAACTAAATCGGTTTCTCCTATGGGAAGATGATATGGTGTTTGCCCTGAAATTTGCCTCCTATACCTTATGCATAAGACGTCACATAACAGAAAGCGCGCCTTCCGGTGGAGGTAAGAGAACATCACTGCAACTTACACCAACAAATGCAAACAGCTGATTTGTGTACCTGTTGGGTACGCGCAGTCTACTTCGCACACGTTCAAAGTCTATGTCCTGCTTGCAGTGTGCTTCACTGATGTTTGCCCTACAAAATGGCCTCCCGGCGTGACGTCATTGCACAAGATCTATTGGCAAACAGCTCTAACATGAATTTTTTCCTGAAAGAAGATATCTGATTTTGCTCTGAAATCGACAATTTTGTCGCTAGGGTTGGAGGGGGGCTGCAGACCTCCCTCAGCCTCCTAATGCCTTTACCTCTTTGACGCATTAAAACAATTTTTCTTTACTGACGAATGAAATGTTGAATTTATCAACTTATATGAGTACAGTACACAACTTTACTCCATTCTTGTTTTTTTCATTATTCCGTGACTTCTCTGCGAAAGGCATAGAATGAGCTGGCTAGTCATCACGAAATACATGCTGCTTCTTACAAAATGTTTGACAAGAAACAGCTTATTTTCTAAGGTCAATGCTAGAAAACTGGAAGAGAGCAGGCAAAATTGACGTCACGAGTTATTGCACAACCTACTTCTTCACATAACATGCATTACCTTTACCATTTAATGCCTTTGTAAGACATAAAAGATAACAATGGAAGCTGTACAAATTATAATGTACGGTATTGGAAGCATCCATATTAACTCACATTTTTGCTTACTGGTATCTTACCTTTCCACCCTTCCATCCCTTTTCCTGCACTCATCTCCCCTCTAAAAGTGCAGAAAACATGGAATAAAAACGAAATAAAAAATTAATATGTTTCCTAATTCACATCAAGCCTATACTTTTTTCCCTTTTAGCTTACTACATGTGCCTTAGTTCGGACCCAGGATACGAGAATTGCTTGGAAATGGCTACAGAAAGCATTCATCCGAAAACAGAATTTCATTTTGATTTTCCAAGTGAACAGAAATTAAAATGATTTCTTACTTCTATATAACACGAAATTTATTTAAGAAATATATATATACATATAAATATATATATTATATATATATATATATAAATATATACATATACATGTCTTTATATATAAACATATATATATATATATATAATTGGCGTGGACTGCGCCTTAGGGCGACAGTTACATTGACTTGTACATAAAAATTTCAATTTTTCGAACTTAAACCCTATACCCCTAACCCTACCCTAACCAAATTTTGTAGGGACACTTTTGAGAAGGACGAACAATTTTAGCCTATTTCAGACAAAAAGTTATTTTTCTAAATGGTACCTTAAACAATAAGGCGACAGTTAACTTTCACCTCCATGTCGATTAATTAGCACCAACTGTTGCCTTGAGGTATAATCCATGCGGATACATATATATATATATATACTGTATATGTATATATATATATATATATATATATATTCAAATACTGGTATATATATATACAAATACTGATATATATATATATACACAAATACTGATATATATATATGCATATATATATATATATATATATTAGCAACAAACAAAGCTGTCGAAATCATGTTGTCTGCGAAGTACGAAGCTGATTTGTTACGTTGCCATTGCATATAGTTGATGTATAAATTGTAGATTTCCAGATTTGGGCATTGACGCTGATTGAAAGCTCAACTTATTAATTTTTGTGCGATAGTCATTTTAATAGGTTATAAATTGAACATGGTTGCATATTTATTAGCTTTTCCATTGTAAAATGCACTTTTTAAAGTGATATAATGTGTAGAATGAAAATTTGACATATCGAAGCAACGTTGCAAGTTAACACTAGTTTGCACCAATTGAATTGAACAAAGAATATTAATCCTCAGTGCGAGTCGAGTGAAAACAAACCGTTTCTTTATCTGCAAACTGACTCGATGTAAAATATCACTTTAAACCAAGAATTTTAGCAGCTCCGATAAACACTTTGAGTTCTGGTATAACCTAGTTAATGACTATAAAATAATTTTCACTATGTAATCTTAAATAGGTTGCTCACAAATCTGAGTTATTAAGAAGACCATATTCCGACTAAGGCAGCTATGAGCGCGCAATTAAACTGTGATGTCACTGTTGGATCTCCAGTTTTGATCCAAATACGTCACACGTTATAGTGTTAAGTCTGCTTTTTCGTATTAAATTATTTGAATTAGAAATGTATAATTGCGTAACTGATATTTAATTTCATCTCTGTGGTGTACCAGTTGTATTTCGTCACTTTTACCTTACTGTTTAACATGCCTCTTAAAGACAGATACTCATCATCTCAGACAATTCCAATTCTCCCACAACTGTCTGTAGCTTCCCCTTGTGCAGAAACAAACCTAGTTTATTGCTTAAGGTCATATCCTGGTGAGCACGTAAGGCCCTAACGTGTAATCACAGCACTCTTTGTGCATGTCGTGTAATATGAGCTGCTTTGCATCTTTTGAATTTTGTAACTCTAATGTCAATCAAATACTGAAATAGCAGTCACCAATTGACAATTTTACTTCCTCCAAGTAAAAGTCATACTTGGGGTGACGGGTATCTGTCTTTAATATACGAAATGTTTTATTTTTTACTCGTCACCTTAAATCATATAAGGATTCATTCAATAATTTATTGAAAAGTTCATTTCACCTTTATTTAGTGAAGAAAATGTCAATAAATGTTATACAAAAAAGCAGATGTATGGAGTTTTCTGCTTTGTTTCTACAACTGTTGTTATACTACTTATAGGACGTATGGAAGTTTTCCCAGGGAATGAGTTTGCCCTGAAGCAGGCGCGTAGCCAGGATTGTGTCATGGGGAGGGTTTTGTTAGAGCGTGACATGGGGGAAGGATGGAAGGGGACGGGTGCCCCTTCCCCTCTGGGAAAAAACCGCTTTTTTAGATCTTTGTACCTCAAACGTAGTGAATTTTATCGTGTCAGCATATTTTCCGAGGACTTTGATGATTTTTGCTATTATTTTTTCAAGCTTGGGTCATGGGGGATCTCACCCTCCGAACCCTCCCCTTGGCTACGCGCCTGCCCAATCAATTTAAATCATATATGATCCTATCAGTATTTGATATTTGTCATATCTTTCTTCCGTGAGAATGAAGCAGCTCTATTATTTGCAAGGAAGGTGTCATTTTCGACAGGTGCGTAGTCAGGAATTCACCATGGAGGGGGCGAAGCCTGTAGGCAAACTATCTAGGCGTTCCAACGAAGCGTACACAAAAGCTTTTGGCCGAAATGCCTCCCAGATCACTGGAAATGGCACCCAGGCCTTGAAATTTGCATCTTAACATTTTCACTTTGAGTTACTAGCAATATTATAAAAAAATCATTTAAAAATACAAAAATATGCCCAAGGAGGCGGCTGCCCCCTCCCCCCCCCACCTCGGCTACGCGCCTATTTCTCGAACTCATTTACTTGCAGCAAAGCAGCAAGTCTGTGTTATTTTTTTAAGTCCACTTTATGACAAAAATATTTTTGTGTTTTATAAGTCGTTCTTGACTAATAAGGTTAACAGAGGTCAAAAAGTTGCGAAATTTGACCTTTGACGTAAATCTTGACTGTAATATTAACAGTAAATTGGTACGTTTGGCCATCTTTTACCCGAAATGGTGTTATTGAATGATTTTAAGCAATAGCTTAGGCCCCCAATGTTCCAGTGTTTTCACTCATGAAGGGTCAGTTCAAATGAAAATTCAATTAATCCAAAACATGTCGAAAAACCTACTTTCACAGCCCAGAAATGGTAATCTATTCATGGGTGTTAATCATTGCAAACAGGTTTCAAATTGAAATTCTTTGAATTAAATTTTAATATTTACAAAAACCGTCCCTCTTATCGTGAGTTAAGTTGTTATATATCTGCCTGTGCAAATCAATGATCCATGTTCTTATATGCACCCGGAAAGCTGCTAAATAATAGACTACAATAAAATGTTCTTATGGCTTCAGACTGAGGAGGGTGTCACCGGAGTCAGGCATCAGATTGGGGTAAGTGCCACCTGAAAAGTCGAGAGCGACACTTGTTTTTACAAATCCCCCTTATTTGATAAACAGAAAAAATCAGGTAAACACAAGTCCTCCCAAGGGGTGTGCACATCTCTTTACCTATTCTGGTCCATAGTTAGGTCACTGTGGGCCTTGTTTTGACTCTGTATAGGATGTTTATTTGAGTCCGAACACGGCTAACAGTTATGGAAAGCTAGCAGCGTGAGAGACAGGATAAACAAAGTCCAACTATCAATTTGGGGAACCATTTCCGCCTAATGCGCATAATATGCCTAATAGCCTTCCTGTGGGTCCAGCAATTTCCTTCCATATCCTATCCTAACCTTGCGTGATGTAACACAACCCTTGGGAACCATGACATGCCATAAATTCGCCTTTCCAATGCTGGTAAGATCCTCTGGGGTTATGTCGACATCCAATTCGTATCTTTGACAAACTCGTGCGTGCTTGTATTTGCAGGCATGCACACATTTCACTGGTCTGTTGGGACTGGCATTTTTGTGTCTTGTCAGGCATGAGAGGGTGACTCTGCTGGGCCTGCTTGTGCCAAAGTTGCCTACTTTAGCGGTGCTAAAGCTGCTCTACCTGTCTACTGTGCCTACTCTGTCTAGGCCTAACTGGAAATTCATCAACCCCATAAATCCATGACCCTGCACTACGCTCTTCTACGAAGGGTTTTCTTCCTTGTCAGGTCTTCGTGTCCTTGCCCAGTTCATGCTCGAATCTGGATGAGACCGTCATACCACATCAACAGAGGACTCCAGTGACATTAAAAAGAAACGGAACGGGATCATTCACGACCACAGAATACAAAACAAGTCATGTAGGTCCTATTTTGGGCACAAATAGGTTCTAGCATGGAAGTCCGAGGTACGTAGTATTTCAATGGTTCTAGCCTCAGCACGTGCTGTACTCATGCATACCTTTCGCGAACCTTCGTGGGGATCATGTAAACTCATGCGGTGGTTCCAGTTCCCTGTAAATTCTTTCCACAGACTTCAGTTTAGTCCTCTATAGTATCCTCTCAGCCCTGCGCAGCTGCTCCTAGTTTGGGCTTGTGAAAACTGATTCGGGTACTCTCTGTGTCCTAGTCTCGTCTTTATGATTTTCTCTGTACCTTTTATGTTTCCCAAGTCTTGAGAAGGCCTCATCAGCTGATCAGTTCCTGTGCCGCATTTACTTCATTTGATTCATCCTTTACCAGCGATCATATAATGCTCTAGCCACTCTGCGCCCTGACTCTTCGAGGGACGAGCAATCGATAGTAAATCTTTAGGAAAAGGGGCCTAGCCGGTCAGCCTGCTACGTATTCATATTATTATGCACCATTCGATTACGCAAGTTCCAAACACCAAACCTACCAAGTACATATATTTCTTGTGTTCGCTCAGCCGTAGAAGTATTTTGGCAGTTATGTTTAGAAAACCTAAACGGAACAAAGCAAGTGTTCGTTCAAGAATTTGACTTGTTAATTAGTATAGCTTGCTACGGTCACAGAGTATTCCAACCATTTTCTGTAATCTGGAGCAACTATGCAAATCTGAAAAGGGACTCTGACCCATTCTTATCGAAGTTTAACAAATATCATCTTCATTACTCAAAAGTTCTAGGGATCTGCACTTGCCAAGTAAATACTTATCCGGTTCCCCAGTTTGAGGGAATGAACAGATGTTAAGTAGATACTATTCCGAATTAACATTTCACCTCCACTTACTCTGGCACCTCCTATGCTATTCACCAAAGTTCAAGAAATCATTTTAAAGGTCATCAACAGCCAAGCAATCACCATACTGGTTACGGGACTTATATCGATGGGAGGGCCGGCCAAAGTCCTACCTCTCTACGTCCCTCGTACGTCTCTATTGATACCTACCTTGGTACATCATGAATTTATGTCATTTTCCATGATAACTCTCTGACGATGAAGGTCAATATAAAATTTGAGATTCTTTACATTTTACCCATCACATTTTTTTGCGCTGTGTACACAATACATAGAAAGGGACCGTAATACACACTGTTGGCCTTTGTCGGCTTTGTCAACTTCAGGAAGAAAGAGGCTGCGGAGCTCATGGTTACGTAAATGTTACTTACAATTAACGGTGTGGCCTACCTCCATTTTTTGTCCTCAAACGTAAACAAAGCAACTGTCAGAGCTCAAAAGAATAGTTTAGACCCAAATTTATGTTTCATATGTTAAAGAGGAACATATTCTAAGCATTCTGTGAAATTTTCATTCATTTCCCATGTTCGGTTCTCGAGATATTAGGAAGTGAAGTTGACACATTTTCTATTAGTAATTGAAGTTGACACATTTTCTACCAAAAGTGAACTTGAAACATGGGAAATAAAAGAAAATTTCACAGAATGCTTGGAATAGTTTCCTCTTTAACATATCAAACATAAATTTGGGTCTGGACTATTCTTTCATGTAGAGCAAAGTATCAAAGCAGTTATACGGCTCTGAACTCAATAAATGAATCACGCCCCTTGTTGGAAATGAATCTCTGCAAAGAAGAATTATAACCCTGGCATAGCTGCCGAGCGATAGCATGTTCTCTTTAGTCTTAAACATGGTCAAGTCTGTCGCGGTGTCCTCTGAGGGTGACGGTGTCACAGACGGAGAGTTGGGGACACTAACTTTATGGGGTCCAGTGAGGTGTGACGATGGTAAGGTCCACTGAGCCCTACACCTATAGTCTGTCCAACTCTCTCTATGACACCGTCGTAGTGCCTGAGGTCTCTCTGCATAGTTGTGTGCACTGTACTGGTCTTTTGATCAATACGCCCTCTATAAATGCCCATGAGACCTGCACAGTGCACACGACTGTGCAACAAGACCTGAGGACACCATCACGGCACGTGAGACTTGGCCATATCAACGTCATTCTCTGTTAAAAATAATCTGAGGGTAGCACTGCCGTAGCAAGCGGGAGGACTGGGTGGACGATGTCCAGGGGCCCCGCCGGCCCCGAGAGTTTAGGGGCTCCAACCAAATGCGCAAAAAATTCTCGAAAAATCATAACTCTGCCTACCGACTTACCACCTAGTACAGACCCGAAACGAACCACAAAGCTATCAAAAATTGTGGAGAAACCATGGAGATTGAGGGCTCTTGGTTAAATGGGTAAAGATACTAATGGTTTTGGGGGCCCCCCGTCTCTTGTCCATGGGCCCTCGATGGTCTTGCTAAGCCGCTGGAGGGTAGGTAATGCGGGTGCTACAATGGGCAGCTATACTTTTCTAGATTTAAGGTGAAAGATATTTCCTAGGAAAGTGGACATGTTTTTAATTCTTGTTCTAATGATAAAAAAGAAAATAAAATTAGAATGATTAACCTTTTCTCCAATCGTTGCGTAACACCATTTCCTTTGGTTTAAATAATATTTGCTAAATAAATATGGATCATCTAAAGCAGTTTTATTAAATAAAAATTCCGTAAAGCTGAACGAAACTTTTTTTCAACAGATCTTTGCTCGAATTATTTCCTTATATAAGTCTGGAATGTGATACCTGGAAAGCGGTTCCCTACAAAACCTCATATTTATGTCTTTATTTCAGTTTTAATTACCGGAAATTAAGCCACATCCTTCATATTACGTTTGATAAAGACGAAACAATCGAAAATGAATGACAGCTCCAAACCAGGTGTTCTAATACTTGGTTTTACGCTTTCTAAAAACCTTAAAAATAAGTTACTATTTTTATTTTAATGTCATTTAAGTAACAGGACTATAATTGGGCAAACTATTTAGTTTGTGGTCTGCTGATCGTAACAACCCTCTGGTCGAACTGGGATGACAGGATGATTAGCTAAACCAGCATTTGCTTTTTGTATCGGACGCCGTAAGTGTAAAGTATTTGGGCACAACTTGCACAAGGAACTGCCAAATGGGTTTCAACTTAGAGCAAAACCCATGAGAGGCACCCGAGTCTTTCTGCTCACTATAACTGGGAACGGGGGTTCCAAAATCTTCGCCCAATGAAGCCTTACACAGGAATAGATTATATTTATAGAAGTATCAGCTAATAGCAAATCGAAGTAATGTTAATCTCAACTAACATGCCGCTCTAAAGACGCCTAAGCATTTAGACAAAAGATAAAAGGTTTCCGGCCAATTCAATTCGCCTGCTTTATTTACATGAAAGAATTTGTCATCAGACTGTCAATCTAAATAATGATTAAGCAAAGTCATCTTCCGACGTAGACTTTGTGTTTCTAAACAATGTACATTTTGATCTACACCCAGACTTGAATGAAAGATCCGTGTTTACTTGTCATCACACAGATATTGAGTTAAATGGATCCTGTTCTCTACCCTAGCCCTAAGCGCCTAGCCACCAGCCCTTATCCTATCCTACTCCTAACGTCTAAGTCCTCCCTACAAGTAAGGGGTAAGTTCTCCCATGTTAGACCCACATGAGCACCGTGGCCTAATCTTTGTGGAGAAGGCGTGGACAAGTCCTCCCTTGTGGAACTCACAAGGACATCTTCAGGACCCAGACGTTTACCCATACGGGCCCAATGAGGGCATGTTGTCAGGGGTTGAATGCACAAAATAATCGCGTTTTTTTTTTAATGGAAGGGTAAGAGGTGTAACATTTTCACTATCGTACAGACTTCGTTCCTTGGCCGACGTACAGTTACAGAGCAGTGAATAAAATAACTCTGCCATGCATAGTTTGCATATGACTTTTCCATCGGCATAACAAATATCGAAAGGCCCGTAGCTAGACAAGGTACTGAAGGGGTGAGATAGTTTCCAAACGCGAAATATTTTTCGGGGGCTGGGTAAATATACACAAATAGTTGGTACTCAAGAGGCGAGATAGCTTACAGGGGAAGGACTATTTGGGGAGGGGGATATACTCAAATGGCTACAGGTGAAAACTGCATTAAACATTCGGGTGATCAAACAGCGGTAACGCCCTGCATGAAGACCGAATTTTGCTAATTATTCATATAGTTGAATGTAAAACTGATTGTCACTACCTAGGCTAGTTGTCATCGTATTAAAATAGCGTCAGGGTTTAGCACTGATCTCAACAAGGTTTACCATTGACCTACACACTATTTCAACGTATGCCGATTGTCAACAGTCCAAATCTACAAAATATCTACTGTATATAAAAAGCCTTTTATGGAAGAAAATGGTTAAAAGTTTTGATTTCGTGTAATCCTTAGGTACATTGTAATGTTTAGTATAAGAAATGATTGTACAGAACTTCAACTTTAATCAAATTGTAGTTTCAATGATCATTTAATGTTTATTTTCGTGAAAAATAGAAAACTTTGTGGTAAATTGTTCGTATATCGTGAAATGTGTTACAACCCCCCCCCCCCATCAATAAAAATAAGATAAAAATTTAAAAACAAAATAGGTGTTTTGCTGACACTTAAGCTCCGCATTGTCTTGTTCTCGAAATTCCTCTAAAACGTGAAGACATTAGGCAGTGAGGGCAATTGTTCTTGTCGTCTGCTACATCTGTTATGAGAGAGCTGATAGGATGATTTCACCCATTGGAATAATGTTGTCAGTCGTCGAGGAATGTAAAATTTATTTCATCTTGTGCCCACAGGTGCCACTTCTTGAAAGCATACCGGTACAGTGTATCCTTATGTTACTTTTTGAACAGATATACATTTTTCGCTATTTCAGGAACAATCCGGTTTCGTTTGAAATACCATCATAAAAATTTAAACTCCGAATGGTTCTTCTAAAGGATATATTCCTTACGTGCTGAAGAAATTAGAATAGCAATGATATTGTGCAGCTTAAGAGTGCATGTACAGTCGTTTTGATGTAAAACGGTGAAAACGTTTTATTTCACATTTATCGGCTCCGCAGTTATTTTTAAAGCATTATCCTGACTATGGTTTTTGTTTCAGTATTACTGGGCTTTGAAACAAAGCCAACCGTGGCTAAAACAATAAGAAGAAATATACCTGTCAATCAAATTTTGCTTCCTGAAAGAATTAAATTATTCTCAAGTACACATTGTCTGACAGATTTGGTCGATGTTTCTCCATCTCTTAAAGCTCCCTGTTCTTGCGTAGCATGTTGTACAGAGAGGGCTTGTCAAGTCACCCCATAATAGTAAGGGGTGATTACACTTTTGGTACAAGGTGCAGTGGTTTTCAAAAAAAAAAATAATATACGAAGAAGGTAATTGAGTAAAACAAGAATGACATCATAATCTATTGCGCAAGATACATTTTAAACTGAGTGAATACACTTTAACATACACATGTCATCTCAGAAATATCCTGTGAAGATGGAAGTTGGACCATTTGAAATCCTTTTTTTCAAACCTATTTTTTTCAAACTTAGTGACATATGATTTTGATATTTTTGACTTATAGTACACTTTAAGTTTCGCTTTCGATGATATCCGTTTTCTACTTTTTTGACAATATTAATTATTGACGTAAATGTAAAATTGCTCGAAAGGAGCTACCACCCCGATGGAAGGCGAGATTTGTAGCCTACCTCATTACATATAAATAGGGCTCCTAGCCTACACGGTAGGGGATGAAGGTACAAACCCATTCTAACCCAAAGTTGGCTATGTGCGCCTGTGGATCTGTCCTACCGTATTTGATATAGCTAAAAGAAAATTCTGCCATAGCTGAGTGGTCCGCCCCAAGTTGCTTCAATCCAATCAGCACCTGACGTGGACGGCTGGGGAAGTTTAATGATAAGCCTACAGTATTCATTAAAGGAAAACCGGGGATGTCAGCCTGGGACAAAACTCCAGTACATTTAGCGGTATTCTAACTAGCTTTCTTCAAGACACTATAGTTGTACCTCAAAAAAAAAAAAAAAAAAATAATAATAATGATGATGATGATGATGGTGGTGGTGGTGATGGTGGTGATGGTGGTGGTGATGATGGTGATGGTGATGGTAATGGTGATGATGGTGATGGTAATGGTGATGATGGTGATGGTGATGGTAATGGTGATGATGGTGATGGTAATGGTGATGATGGTGATGGTGATGGTGGTGGTGGTGGTGGTGATGATGATGATGGCAGTGGTGGTGATGGTGGTGGTGATGGTGATGGTGATGGTGATGATGGTGATGGTGATGATGGTGATGGTGATGGTGATGATGGTGATGGTGATGATGATGATGATGATGATGATGATAATAATATGATGACGACGACGACGACGACGACAACAACAATAACAATAATAATAATCATAATAATAGTAATCATCGTCGTCGTCGTCATCATCATCATGAAAACAATAATCGGGTACTTCTTAGATAGCGCCCTCCCTATTGACTAAAGAATTTTCTACGGTGCTATCCGACAGAAACTTTACCTTCTACAGTTAGTTTTCATCGCCACCTCTTTTTCTTCAGAACGTGAAACAGGTATTAATTCACTGACTCCTAGCCAATTCTAGCTTCCAAGTTGGTTTCAAACACTTGTGAAACACGAGGGGGACTCCCCCATCCTCCACATTCCCCGCATGTTAAACCCATGCTTCCACCATGGAAGTACTAGGTAGTACTTCCATGCTTCCACTTCGTGACCCCACAGCGCGGTAGGCCATTTTAAACATTTTTTGTGCAGTTTCGAATATATTCTTGTCAATCAAACAAGGATGGCTAATCTCAAAACACTATACAGTATATGACATGCCACTGTTGATGTATTTTTAGAGAGTGAAATATTCCTTTAAACCTTTCTTGTCCCTTTTATGGTCACATGGGGTATAACCGTAGGCCTACTGCATTTCAACTGATTACGGTGGTTTTCTCATGATGGCTCCGTTAGGTTGTGTCGAATATGTAGAAAACATGTAATACAAACTAATTAAGTTTGTAGACCTAGCTAGTATATTTTAAATGGAATGTTTGCACCTAGATGAATGACACTCACATGGCAATAGACTCACCCAGTACACACTACAGTCCAAGAGCCTGAGGAACTTCATGAAATGCGATATGACAGCCGATAGGTATACAATTGTTAGATAATGTTGGGCCAATCGCTCCTGCGAAGGCTTGGGGGTGAGCTCCATAAAAGAGATGACACAGTTTA
>WURT03523240.1:0-21436 GCA_009936505.3 Holothuria glaberrima | reverse complement strand
ATACGCTTTTGATGTCCAAAATACTCTTTTCGATGTGAAAAAATACTGGAAACCATTTTTGAAAGTTGGCATCTCTGTTGTAGGTAATTTTGTCTTGTAAGTTGTAGTAACTCCTACCCTGATTGTAAGTAGCATGCACAACAGTCACCACGGAAGTATAATGCAGAAAAACCCATTGCACAGCTATAAACCAGTTGTAAACTTTCAAGCATAGAAAATCATGCAGCCTTCTATGTATACTCTAGTGTACAAGGTATACTGTGGAAGTGTGATACAGCTCTAATTTTCATGTAGATTAGCTTTCTCTGTAGTTTATATCCTTGCATCTATGGCTAACTTACAACTGCAGTACTGGTCGACACTGTATGTATGCATGCATGATGTGCAGCATTGCAGTTAGCATAACCTGAATGTATTGAGTACCTACAGTACAGTGTTGTAGCATGTGGTTGAACAAGGGAGCTGCTACAGCTCCCTGGGTGACCAGCGAAGCCTAGGGAGGTTGGTAGTTTGTTCAATTTAGACTGATGGCAAATTTCAAGGGCTTTGCCCTTGACAGGATTGTGTGAAAGTGCTCACCTAGGAGTGTGATGTTTACTGATAGTCCTAGGCTAGGCTCAGTGTAAGGATACCATCTTCAGCAGCTAGGTGAGTAACTTAATTTTGCCCGGCCTACCTAGCCTTGGCCTAACAGATAACAGTTAGGCCTAGGATTGTTCATATAACATTATATAATACATTTTAATGTACAGTTTTCCACTCGACAAGGGGTGGGGTGGTTGAAAATTGTATAGCCTACAGCCTGTACAGCATAAGCTAGCATAGGCTATAGCCTAACAGAATCTGTACCATAGTTAAAAGATGCGGGCCCTGGCCACTTGACAGTTGGGAGAAATCGACTCCGTTTTGAAAAGCACTGTTTAACGTATAGGGGCCTGTAGATGGTACGGGGGTGGGGATGGGGTCCCCTGGTGTTTGGTCCCTCCCAAAGGTTTATGCTTAAGTAACCTCTGCCTCAGAAAACCACATAGTGCTCAGAGCGCCGTGTGGTGGTGTTCCTCTTTTTCATTATGCAAGGTTGGCAGCTCTGGAAAGACTTATCTGACAATAAATAGAATGAAAGGTCACGTATTGAAATTTAAATTTGCATATGACTTGTTTCTTGTACAAATGTGTTGAGGTTACATTTAGAGGTATGTGGTAGGCAATGGTTTGAAGTGGAGAAATGTGTGTGCTACAGAAGTGTAGGGTGGGGTGTCGAGGTGGGAGCGGGGGTTTCTGTGGCTTGGAAAGGGCATCTGATAGCATAAAAAATCAATGATGTTTATACTTAGCAAAATATGTGCAGGAATAAATTTTTGATCATTTGGTCATAAAAAGGCCTTGGAAAAGTAGATCGTACTCAACCTTTAGATTCAGGCACCCTAGGCTAGGAGGGAATCAGGCTTTTGGAAGAGATTGGATATCAGGGCCAACTCCTGGAAGGTAAAAAGAAATTCCATGAAAAAGATACATTTTACCGTACGTTTGTTTTCTTGCCATAACCCTGTAAAGTTTATTAAAATGTAGTATCTTGTCTCCAATTCTCAAGATTGTTGTTCTCAAAGTTAATGAATCTACAGTAGACTAGATTTATCTCTGTATGCCTTATCTTTAAAGCGCTTTTTCAGTTATTATAAATTATTGTGGATTTTTCAAGCATTTCAGTTTGTCCTTGGTGTGATAGGATTCCATGCATTTATGAATGTATAGTATATTAATAAATGGCCTGAAGGATGGTCTGATCACATTGGAGGATTAATGAAGCCCAAAAATATTGAAGGAAATTATAAAGTTAACTTAATTGTTGATATTGCAGCTGTAGTGTCAAGTTAGGAATTCATGTTTGATGTCACTTGGTGGAAGAATCAATGTACATACAGTAAATGACAAATAAAAAAGTATATCTCTTATAGAAAAGCATTCAGTTTTGAACTAGCCTTCTTGTAAAGTTCCTGTTTAGTAGTATGTATATTTTCTTTTTCATGTTATCATAGTCCAGGGGTGGTGCAGGGGAGAGGGTTGGGAACCATGGCCCCTGTCAGGAAAATTTTCCAATTTTTGATGCCTCAGTGAGTACCATACAATATTTAATCATGGCAACAGTCAGTCAACTTGCTGATCTGCTTGATTTTACTCTTAAGCAGGGCAAATTCTTCAAAAAAGATCCAAAAATTTTCCAATTTTGCTTGATAAAAACCAAAATTTTTCAAATTTTCTTCAAAAAGGACTCAATTTTTCAGTTTACTTCCATAAAAATCCTAAATTTTCAAATTGTGGCCATAAAAGTAAAATATTTTCCTGCCAAAATTTTATGTTCAGCAACCCTGGTCTTTGTCAGGATTGCTGCCCCTGCCCTGTTAGGAAATGGGCCTCCCAGTTAGGTGAAGCCTAGCACCACCCCTGTCATAGTTTCTTTTCTAGTGGCTGTTTTGAAATAATAAACGACTTTCAAAGGTGTCTTATATAACTGTACTAGTCCATTTATTTATACTCTACAGAAATAGACACATTACACACCTTCACACTTCACAGGGCTGGAACCAGGATTGGGCAACGTGGGCAGTTGCCCATGGGCCTCCACAACAAGAGGCCTCCACATATTTCATGAAAAAAATAAAAGAAAAATGTAGGTTGACACGTATCAAGGTAGCAACCTTTGAATGTAACTTCAGTAGGGGTTGTAGCTCTCTCCGAACGAGTGTAGATCATAATTTCAGGTGATATCATATTCTGTATATACGCGGCCATGTTTGGTGGACATACCTAGAAAGGTTGTCACCTGTGTGGGCCTCTACGGTATGCCCCCACCCCATGTTGCATGTTGCAAATAGAAAAATGTAGTTGAGCAGATGATGTGGGTCTTAAGTAGAGAGGCAGTTACAGAGAATTACGTGAAAACAGGAAACCATGGAAAAGGTTATTTCATGAAAAAAAAAAAAACCTAATGACAGAAATAAAAAAACAATAATTAAACACGCTTTTGTGTCTGTAGTGTTACAATCCGATTGTCGCCTGAGTGGAAATTATTACCATGGAGTTGCAATTATCGTGTGCTGATATTGGATTGGTTAAAAGCAAATGTCCTTTTATGAAATCGCTAAATGAGACTTCCAGTGGGAATCTTGCTTTGAACACAGTCGTAGAAACCTTAAGCCTGATCTGCTGGCAACAATCCCATTATTCTAAATACTGTTTTAAAATCACACTTTTTTAAGGAGGCGCGTGCATACGTGCGTAGACTATGTACGGTGTGTGCGTGTCTTCAACAGTGAACAAGAAGAAAAGGACTCTCGGCGCGTGATCATCTGTTATCGCTTCTCGGCCTTTTGGCTGGGATCATTTGTAGTATCAGTTCTTTACAGCCAGTCTAGAACAGGACCACGCATAACTTACCCATAATGTAGAGGTTTGAGAGTCGACAGGTTGGTCATTTTCAGTCTAAGTTGTCCCTTGGGGACGTATCTCCTTTGGGGAGCAGAACTCCTTGGGGAGTTAATGTTTGATTTTCGCCTTTCAGTTCTTCGCCAGAGAGTCAAGGGGAAGTTTGGAAAAAGTACGGTACCTCACTCAGCATTTTCGGCATGTGGCAATGAGTATATATGAATTGGCCGTATTGAGTACAGGGAGGTGTTAATATCACCTCCTTGTTGAGTACAAGACTTGAATCGTTAATTCGTTATTTGTATATCCCAAACCTTTTGCTAAGGTTTAAATTTGCGTCAGCAAATCTATGTGAAAACATGAGACCTTGTGAACAATGATTACTCATTTTATGTAATCTTGAGATTAACGAACCTTTGCGTGTGGGTAGCCGTAAACGTAGGCCTACGTTTTGGTGAAGTTGCAGTGGGGTCCCTAGAATAGCTGTAACCGGGGCGGGCGGAGGCTGCTTTTTAACCTCGTGTAGAGGTAGCCATTCTGAGTAGTAAGGCTACCGACGAGACAAACAAGAGCCTAACGTTCAAACCAGTGATTTTCAGACGCCGTCGCTATACGGCTGCGTGATTACCTCGAGCCCTCTTTGTGTGGCTCTGAACTGCAACTACGTCTTTCGAAAGTTATCTTCGCCTAGACATAAAAGCCATAAAACTGAGTACAGGAAAATCACAGACATCGTTTTGTATTTTGAATTGCTCTTATAGTTACTGCTTCAATCTTGGATCCGTGTGTGATTGTGGGGATGGGGACCTTGGCCCCCCCCCTCCGGTACAAATTCCAGATGAACCCAGTTGGAATCCAGTTATGGCAGTATGGCCCCGTTGAAATCTAGTAAACCCAGTAAGAATCACCTGATCCAGTATAGAATTTGGGCAAAATCCAGTTGCAAAACTTAGTTGAACATATGTCAACCAGTTGAGAGCTGTGTGACCCGCAGTTCAACCCAGTTAGTTTACTATGGAATCTGGACAAAATCAACTGGAACCAGTTGAACCATGTTGAATTGGTCAACGGGGTTCAACTGGAACTGAACGAGGGGACCACGCGCATATCCACAGATGTTATTTTTCACACTTATTGCTCGTGGAGAGGCTTTCATTTCTTTTTCCAGTTTTATTGTAAAGCCTCAATACCTGAATACGGAAAATCGCACATAATGTCTTCTTCTCCCAAAGTTTGCCGGGAGAGCCCGTACCCCCGCACCCCCCCCCCTTACAACCACCATGATGTTCGTATAAAGTGGGCTTTCATGTCTCAATGTCGTACGCGCAGGGTAGAGGTCTGAGATCATGAAAGGGAGGTAAATCTAAAACAAACAAACAAAAAAAGGAAATTGGAGAAGGATGGAGTTAAAATACTAGGAATAACTTTTGAAATGAAATGCAAATGAAACAAGACTAAAATGTCTTCAAAAATGTTTTTTTTTTCGGCTCCCCGCTTCTCGCACCTATTGCAGATGATTTCATTAGCTCTTAAATTTCTTGATGTAGGGCAACTTAAATGAAAATATTTACCCCCATACTAACCCTACCATCATCCATGTTTCCTTCCCACAAACCCCATCATCATCAAAGCGATCGGCAGTTAGTCTGATTTACGCTGTTGTAAACCATGCGAAAATGGTCACACACACAATGGGAATATCGGTTGGGGGGATAACCCAGACCCGCAGCCAGACACTGTACTGCAGTGTGACGAAAAAGCTTTGGGGTAGGCCTATCTTTTTCAGGAGCGAAACATCCTTAAATGCTTTAAGGCAATGTAAATTTTTGATCTTCTTAGTGGGCGAAAATTTTTTTCCAGGGAAAGGGGGGGCGTCTCTCCCTGAAACGGCATTGTCCGTAATGAGGTCAAGGGTCATCTGAGATCATCAGAGGTCAATCTTTGAAAACATTGTTACTGAGACGATATCTCAAGGTAGGAAGGATGGATACTCTTCATTATCAGTATGTAGAATATTAAAGAGGAAGCATCCTTTTTTCTTTGGTGAGGGTCAAAGGTCATCTTAGGGCACCAGAGGTCAAACTCGAAGCTTTGAGACATTTTCTTAAGAAGGATCATGTATGCTTTCCATATAGTTATCCATGTAGATGAATTACTGTATACTGAGTTAAGGTGTCCTACTGTATTTAGGAGAGGGTAAAGGTCATCTGAGGTCATTATAAATGTCAGCATCTGAAGAACTTGCATAACAGGATATTTTACGGTTTGAAACTTAAAAGAAATTTTTATACCTGGTGTCAGTTTATTTATCACATTTATTATAAAAATGCTGTTGTTAATGTTTTTATTTTCAGTGGAATGTCATTTAAGGTCACCGGAGGTCATAGTCTGAAAACCTTGTTAGCATGATATTTCAAGGTAGATACATACCAATTTGTCATACATGGTGGGGGATGTATCACATTTGTCCAGAACATTCATTGTAGAGCCTTTACAGTTCTGGATAAAGCTTGTCTTCTGATATGAGTGCTTTGAAAAATCAGCAAACTCTTGCAAATTTCCCCTTATTGCATTACAAGCACCTCTGAAGACGTTTTGAACATAACTGTTACTAACATTAGGTAGAACAATGACAAATTCTCCTTGAATTTCACAATTCACTAACAAAAATATTGTCACATGATCAACTTTTAGGCCATTCATGAGCTAGAGTGACGGGTCATACTAACTTTGATTGGGGTGACTGCATTTTCCCTTTAATGCAATTTGGATAACTTTCGTAATGCAGGATGTAGAAAAACATTCATCAATGTCTTTACAACGCTATTTTGGCGTGCTCCGCGCGCACACACCCAATAATATTTGTGCTGTTGTCAATTCCTTTTATGCTCCTTGAGTAGTATTATTATTTTAATGCGACTCCTACACCAACATCCACCTCTCGCACACAAAATCTATACGCAGAATCAAATTCACAGGTCATTGGCTAAAAAGAAATACAAAGGAAAAAGCATAGGCTCACTAATTCCCAGCAGAAAAGTAAATGCTTTGTCGCACCAGTATAAGGCTTCATTATCCCACAGAGTTCAATCCTTCTTGAGATATCGTGTTGTAACATGTTTTACAATTTGACCTCTGGTGAACTCGCATGTCCTTGACCTCCACCAAAAACAATGGTTCTTGTATACGACATGGGTCGTCCATATGCTGCGCATTAGATCCTTACATAACGGGTTTTCACCGTTTCATCTCAAATGACATTTGACCCCACCAAAAACGATTGAATTATTCACGGGCGTCACCAGGGGGACGTCGGGGGTGCAAACGACCCCCTTTGAGCTTCTTTTTTTACAAAAAAAACGTTTAAAGGATGTACAAACATTGAAATAGGTTTCTTCTGCCATTGCAAAATATAAATTTCTTTTAATATGCTGAATATTAAATTTCGCTTCAATTACAGATCGAGTCCCCCAAATAACTATTTTCACCCCTTACTTTTTTTTAAACAGTGAAAGGTAAGGTGAAATGTAGCTACACATTTCCATAGTATTATAATCAAATATCTAATACAACCACGTGCAGAAATGATAGAAAAATATGAAAAGTACTTTTGATGAAATACCTTTAAGAGATTTCTTTTTTTTAACGGAACAATCATTTTATAGAAACTATCTTAGAAATATGTTCATCTCTTGAATTCTGTTTATTCTGTTGGTTAAATTGCTTCATGTCAGTATAGGATATACATTAATATTAAAACGGACTTGAGCATGCTTGATATTTCAAAGTGACTTAAAATCTCAATGAAAAAAAGGGTGATGATATTTTTGTAGCAGTCGACTGCTCTGCAGGGTTTTAACATTACTAAGAAAAACCTGAACAGTAGAATGCCCTCTCAAGATTTTGACTCCTAGCGCATTAAATGCAAGACATATGCTTGTCAGTGTTTAATATCCACCTTCGACAAGACGGTTCGATATTTCAGCAAAAAGGCGTTTCTACTCGATCGGATAGTATTATGAAGAGGTAGTTATCCCACAAAAATCTGGCATGTCGGAAGGCACTTACGGTTTGGGAAAGGGTTGTACCGATATTTGAAAATTAACATCCTTCGGTCTCTACATACGTATCGAACTGAGTGATGGGTCAATCGTTATTCTAAAGTTCAAACAACTTCTTCTGTTCTTCCTCCATTTTTTTGCTCGGCGTTTTCAATTTTTACCTTTTCGTTACCTATTTTAATGGAATGAATGACATTTTCAGTATTTTCTAGGTCTTGTGGGAGGAAATAAAACACGAAGTAAATTGGTAAAATCACATTATGCACAAACTTACTGACGATAATTTCGCCGCATTATAGGCATTTGAAATGTCTAATTCCTCAGAGCTTCCAGGGGCTTAGCCCCCTGGACCCCCACCGAGACTTCGCCCCGGACCCCACGTCGTAGTGCTCGATATGCGAGCGAGCATTGCCGCTTTCGCGGCAATAACTTCCTCCTTCACACAAAATACGACCCCCTTTAAAATGTCTGGTGACGCCCATGTTACTGAACGCAATATGAGGGCACCCACAAGCCAACTATATGCGATCTGTAAAGATTACCATTTACGATTTATTGTGTTAATTGAACTTTTCACCATACGACTTCCAGTGACTCCAAGTGAATTTTGGACTCCACCCAAAACAAAAGATGTCTTGTTATTAGTACGTGACATTCATGTCTCAGTTTACAAGGTTTCGTAGTTTTATCGCAGGCGACTTTGGAACAGCTCTGAACTCTACCAAAACAACGGGGTTTTTCTACGTATAACGCATCTTCATACCAAGTATCACAAGCTTTCATGTTTCCCTACTTGAGATATGGTGTTTCAGAGATTTTCACGTTTGACCTTTGGTGACCTCCAACGAAACAAAATGGTTAATTCTTTCAATACCGAAAATCTTTATCCCAAGTACGATAAGTAACAGAATTTGAACAACAAAAACTGAAAAAGTAAGTTCTTGCATAAGATTCGAACCCGGGCCGCGAGACATGGGAAACCAAGCACTTTTCACTACACACTACACTATACCATCGACATGCAAGTTGATTGTGATCTATTCCTAATTATAAGATGGTGATATAATCCTTCTCACCATTGGCGGCTCTGAGAAATTTTGTTTCGGGAGGGGTGTCAAAATCAGGTCCGCATTTAGGGAGGTTCGGACAGGGGCGTAGCCAAGTTTTTTTATGAGGGGGCAAAATGGACTCATCGTCCCCATTCTTGACCACTGTCCTGGGGGAGGGGTATAAGGGGGAGGAGGTGTCCCCCTCCCCTTTTAAAATTTTTGTGCTAACTTGAAGGCCTTATATGCAAAATGGAGCTATATTTTGTTTCTTTTTATACTAGATCCCAGTGTTCTCCACGAGGGTTTTAGAGGGGCGATCCGCCCTTTGAGTGAAAATGGCCTCCACTCAAAAATAGTTGCAGCCCTAAAAAATCTAGCTTCCATTTTCAAGTTCATATTGCTTCATAACACATATGCAAGTCAGTTGGAAGGTTAACTTTATCATCTCTCCTGGGGGGAGCCAGGATTTGCCCGACGGGGGGGGGGGGCAGACTCCATACCATGTCGTTGCGATATATATATATATATATATATGGCATAAAATTTGTGTATGTTAGAGGAAAATAGTTTCGTGCTGATTTTATGTTTTTCCCGGAATCTAAACTGTAGGAAAGCGCGCGAAATTTTTTTGGGCAAACCTACACTAAAAAGAAATCTCTACTTACTTAAAGATTACTGTATATAGATCAATTGTTCGGGCAATTGGTCCCTATCGGGCACAACTTACATTGTACTTCCCTCCTCGAGTCACTAGCCGTACCGCACGACAGACACACGAGAACATTAGCGAAATGAGATGAAATTCCCGACATTTACATACATCCATGAATTCTACTTATTAAGTTTCTTGAAAACGTGGAAAGGGTTGGCACTTTATTAGCTATAAGTAACGGAACTGAGGAAGAATGGGCAAAGGGTACCGAAAAATTGGGATTTTATCGCAGAAATGACCCTTTCGAAAGCCAAAATTAGTAAACCGACCACGGGTGGTGACAGAATTTTCCCGACAGCTGACCGGGCTATGCCAGCAACCCCAATTTCCGACAGCACCTACTTTAAGGGGGTAGTGAGAAGGGAATATGAGTCTAATCATCTCATGCCATTGCAGGGCATATTTTGCACAATATCACTTGATACTTCAAAAGCTGAGTTGCGCACTGAAAACTTCTTTTGAATCTTAATCGTGAAGTTTCAAAGCGCGTGAATCGGGCAAGAACTTTTGGTAGGTCTACACAAAAAACAAATGTAGTCATTAAGAACAAAAGGAAAAATTTAAACTGTAGGGGTTGTAGACTGTAATCATACATTGTGTCGAAACCACCTGGACTACCCGATGTGATAGCCCAACTTTACTCCGTGGGTCGCACACCAACTGACCTACCTCATGGCACCGTGGGCGGCGATCCGTCTTTGGAAGTGTGGGGGTATAGTCAGTGACACTATGTAAGCGGAGCGCCACCATCAGTTGGCGCGGAGCGTACAAAGAAAATTTTGGCCAAAAATAACCCCCAGATCACCGGAAATGGACCTTTCCAGGCTTTGCAACGTCACACTATGTCAACAAATATTTCCTTAAAAAAGGGCACATTGTAAAAAGTCTAGAAAAAGGCCGGTAAAGTGTTCTGATTTCCGGATATAGTCAGTGGTACTATCTAAGCGGAGCGCCACGGTCAGTTGGCGCGGAGTGTACAAAGAAAATTTTGGCCAAAAATACTTCAAGATCACTGGAAATGGCCCTTTCCAGGTTTTGCAAGGTGATGACAACGGTGAGAATTATTTCCTAAAAAAATTAATAGGCCTATTGTTAAAGTCTAGAAAAAGGTAAAGTTTTCCGATAACCGGATCTGTCGGGTTGATTACATGGGGAGGGGGGATATAGTGTGCAGTATCCCCCATCCAATTTCATGGGGGTGATATATCCCCCTCATCTTCCCCAGGATCGCCACCCGTGCATGACACATACAAGAGAACGGCAACTAGGCTTTGTGATGTGGGAAATTTACGACCTCTACCAGTATACATAACCTGTGTACGCTGCCTACCTGGTACTTGGAGAGGTTGACAGGACTTATGCTAACTAGCTATGTGGAATGGAAGTATTGAAGAAACTGGAGGGACTCTTTAGCGCGTGTAGCGCGCCGAAAATTTTGGGTTCTTATTAAAAAAATGTCCTCTTGAGAGCAAAAACAGGTAAACCGCCGGGGAGACTAGTCGGGGACCGCACACTTTATCGTATCGACTATGACTCCCAGAAAAAAAAAACTGTTTAATTCCCCGACGGGGGGACAGCCTTTCCGATGGGGGATATGGCTACCTCCCCCCGCCGTCGCCACCCCTGCATCCCTCCCTCCTCTCGCCGTTTTTTTCGACATCGCTCATCGGGTCCCCAAAATTTCTGTGGGGGGGCTCTTCCCCCTGCCCCCTCTGGCTACGCCACTGGGTTCGGATGACTCCTCCTCCCCTCCCCAACCCTCAATATCAATGGTACGCTCCAGAAAGTACACTCATAGTATGGTAATTATAGTTTTTCATTTTAGTGATGTCTTATAAAGCTTTCAATCTTGCTCTTCTGAAACCATCTCAGGCAGTCAGTCATGCGCTGTACTATCTTTAAACATAAATACAGTCATAACAGGCAGTTACTTCTCCGTAGGCAAAAGAGACGGGGAAAAGACAGAACGGCTTCATCCATTTGGATAAAATGAGACACCCTAAATTAAGCACATTACTAAGGTTAAAGTTTAACATTTCATGGTCATAACTCGTGAGTTCAAGCAGACCTTACACCAGTTTGACCGTGGATGAATACCATCAAAATTGGACTATAGCTCAAAGGGTAATGGGACAAGAGTGTACTAATCTCTTCCAGTCCTGATCCTCCAACCTCCATTTAGCATCCCCGTGCGACGTACGGAGTATTAACCCATTCTTGAGCTACTTTTTCAAAGGCTGGGTGAAATGGATAATCGTTGTTCGACATCACTGCTCGACACAACTGCTCAACAGCTGAACCGACTGAGTGAAGGCATGAATCGGAAAATCCCCGGGTCTCACAATCAGAAACCGCCTCACCATGGGAACATATTTTGGCCAAAAATTGTTTCCGAAAATTTTCTGGATAATTAAGGAATAAACTGCAAAAAGGGATACTTTTACCGGTGAACATATAGTTCACAATTATACACTTTTGTTGCACCAAATCGTAGCAGAAGGCATTCAGTTATAGAAAAATTTTTCAATGGGCAGGGAGACATTCCTCCCTTTTGACCCCTCCCTCATATCACAGCACCATCAGTTTGGCCCCTTCCAAACACAGGCCTTGGATCCGCCAGAGGAACCACCGTGATTTGATCCGGGGACCTTTAGAATGCAAAGCAGTAGGCCGCCTATACTCTCAACTACCGAGTCAGCTCCACCCATAAACAATTTGATGTTTCTTTCGTTGTGCCGCTGCAATACGTTTCACATTTGCCAAGGAGCCATACAAAATGTTGCTTTCATGGATAGTTTGCCTAAAATAACGAAAATATAAAGACACTTGAAACTATGAAATACCACTGTATTGGATCCCAGCACCTCCCGATACATTTTTCTCAAGAACAGCAATTCATCACCTATGCAAATAGCAAGGCTGTAACTCCTGTGTCTGGACTCGGACTCAATTCCGGACTCGAGTCCGTTATCACTGGACTCGGAATTGGATCGGAATGGGCTGCAACTGGACCCGGACTCACAGCCTAGACCAGACGGACAATTGCACAAACATAAAACCGTTACATGAATGTTTCTGAATGCTGCATTAATTTAAGACACGAATGATCCCACAGTCAACTAAATTGCATGGTAGGCCATTGGGGACAATGACTCGTTAAGTGACCTTTTCAATAAATGTTTAGTGGTACTTCCTTTCTAAAGTTATGAAAACCTGTTGTATACTATGTGCTCTTTATGTGAAATGACCGGACTCGGAATTAGCCCAGAAGAGTAGCCACTGCAATCGGAATTGGCTCGGAATTGTGTATGATGGACTCGGTTACAGCCCTGATAAATAGGTCAGTCAGAAGTCTAACTACAGTTTTCATCAACTATTGGATGTTCATTCTGAAACAACAGAAACGACAGTTTAAAACATTTTTGCAACTCGGTCCAAAATTTCTGGCTAAACAGACACAGGACATTTGGTCCTTCGCCTTCTCCTATGAACTGCTTTTATTGGATTAAACTGAACACGGACTGGTGATGCCTTCATAACTTTTAGTCAATTCAAGTTTGATCAGACACCGATACAGCTTCGAATTACAATTATTGCATCTTTCATTAATCCTCACACACGCCAGGCACGTGTGTCTTTAGAAGACGCATGCATTAAGCGACTTTCGCGATCATCGGTGGTTAAGGCTTTACTGATTTTACTAAATGAACGTTCACCTTTTCACCCTTTTTGGGTAGTGAAACTTTTTTCACTCTCAGAACAAATCAAATATCATGGAGCAATTTTCAACTTATGCTTCCGGCAATGTACATTGGAGATATTTTTAGCCAAAGAAATTTCTTATTAGCTATACGCGCCAACTGATGATGGCTCCATTAGACCATGAAAGTACTATCTTCATTGGCGGCGATCCTGAAGGGAGGATGAGGGGGAGGGGGCATATCCCCCATGGAATTTAATGGGGGGTATACCATCCCTTATAACCAGATATCATGATGGTATGTTTTTTGGAAGATTGAAGATCATGCTTTGCATTTGGGGGGGGGGGTACCCCAGGCCCCTATGGCAAACCGCTAATGCTTCAGTCAAGTTCCACCATTAGGTAATTAAACGTAGAATTACGAAGCCTTTGGATTTACTAGATTCATCTTCGTGAGAAGATATTTATGTTGTTCTCTATCATTATATCCTTGGAATGGTACAATCACTCGTCCCTTCCTTTTCGTTGTCGAGCCACTAATTTTTCAGACAAGTTCACCATTGAGTAATTAAACTTGGAATTACATATGGATTTACCAGAGTCATGCTAATGAAAAGATATACGTTGTTCTGTATAACTGTATCCCAAGAATGACACAAGCACTCAGCTCTTTTCGTTGGCCATGGAATCACACAATGTGGAGGTACGCGGCCAACTGTTTTTATAGATACGAACAGTGTAGGCCCACAAGGTTTCGTAGTTTCACGTCTAGCAACCTGAGATGACATTGGACTTCCACCAAAACCAATACATATAAGGTCTGAAAAGTACGATCTTGAAATATCGTGTTTACAGTTTTTTCGGTTTTTAATCTCTGGTGACCTCAAATGATCTCTGAGTTCCTGTAGCAGTAAGACTCATAAATGAAGTGACAAGCTCGCACTGATGATAGGCTATCCACTAAGCTTTTAATCGACATCAACATGAAAACTACAAGAAGGAGAATGAAATACATATCACGATATATCCCTGTTTAAAGCACAACTCGATGAATACATGATATCACGATATATCAAGTTATTCCCACACAACTCTAAACATACCTAGGTCCTGTCATAAGTAAGTCTGGATATTGTATGCCTATGATAATCATTCATGTGAACACTTTAAACTACATTACGTAACACCACAAGTCCTAATTTTAGGTAAAAATATAGTCTGAATATCCACACAACTCTCTCACTAAGAGCATACTCGTAATTGTTACGGCAAGCAATATAAATCCTTCACAAAAATTGACTGGCGCAGAATCAGGTATAGGTCTAACCTTGGTTGCCTTCTGAGTATCCTCCGCTGTTTCATCTCTCAGATATATCTATTTGGTCTATCATCAACTTTTCTTAAGAAATTTTCAGCAAGAACTCTTCATTTTGTGATATCATTGATTTTCAACTCTTTCTCACTAGAAAACGTTTGTATCGTATGCCAGAATGTTTTACCAAGCAATAATGGAGGGCGCACTTTCACCGAGGAAATAAACACTACAGTCACTCCTCCATCAGAAACAAGTATCCATCACTGCTATCTTGATATATTGTTTTCAAACAGTTTACAATTTCTTAATTTTTTTAAATTCCACCAAAATGAGAATATTTTTTCTCGTAATATGGCAAGTCAACATGCCAAGTATGAAAAGCGTTTATCATTCCTATCTGGAAATATCGTTTTCTTAAGGTTTCCAGTTTTTGACCTCTGATGCCCTCATATGACCTCTGATCTTTTCTGAAAACATTTAGGGTTATTTTTCTTAGAACGAGAAATCTATGTTCCAAGCGTGAAAAGTATCCATCATTGTTATCATGGAATAACGTGTTTACATGCAATAATTTCGTTTTTGTAGTTTCATCTCCGGTGACACATAAACTTTGCCCTCTACCAAAACGGTAGGGTATATGAACTGACCATTACGTTTCCACGTTTTAAGTATTGTATTTACATTTTTTAAGTTTTTAACGTCTGTTGCTCAAATGACCTGTGACCAGATCCGAAAACAATTGAGTTCTTCCGTTCAATATGATAAGTCTATATAGCAAGTTTTAAAAGCATCCATCATTGATATCTTGAGATATCGTGTTTACAAGCTAAGTTTCACTAATACACATTCATACATGCGCACACACATGCATACACTCACCAGCGTCATTGCATAGATTCCTTTCGCTTTCGGCAAGGAATCAGTATGTAATTGTCAAATTCCGATTTCGAGGTCTGCTTAGGGCGAATTAAATGCCCTTTCTAGATAGTGAAATGATTAACGCCCCAGGGAGAACTCACCACGTTCCCGTGGGGCCTTCCGAACCGTTGGGTCATTTTAACCTGAACCCTCCCCTGTGAAGATCCTGTAGTGACAGGCCTTATGAACGTAAATTCCATGCACGTTCTCTGAGAGTCACATATTCGAACCTGGTTGGTAGAGTATTCATCGGAAAACAGAATCGTTTGCTCCCTGGCAAGTAACCTGATACACACCACTGCCCACAAGTCCTTTGAATCATTTGACCGACTGCATGGTCTAGTGGTTAGAGCATCCGACTTGCAGCCGGAAGGTCGGGGGTTTGAATCCTAGCCGGGTCATTCCAAAGACTTTAAAAAATGGAACTCGACTGCCATTGTGCTTGGTGCTCAGCAAAAGGAATGAAGTAGGGAAAATAAGCCAGTGAGCCACAACTGGAAAAAAGGCCGTGGTCGGCCCGACTTAAACCAGTTGGTTGGAAACTGAGCCGTAAAACCTCATCTAACTAACTTGAATCATTAATTGAGTGGCTTTATGTGCAACTAACACTAAGGCTAGCAAGAGTTATGATAAAAATTGCTTGTTTTGTGGTCTATTTAGTACGAATCCAGTGTCTCTTTTTAAACTTTAAATTCCAGTGCTCAGAATTTTGTAAATAGCCCAGGCTACTGGGGCTTTCCCCATGGGCTCGTTCTAGGGGATTGTCTCTCGATCCAACTAACACAAGAAAAAAGTTGTCGAAGTAGCCTCTCTGTCAGACTGTGGTCTGTTCAGTGCACACCCAATATTTTTTAGAAGTAGTTAAATGCCTCACTGCCTCACTCTAATGTTCACCATTTCGTAAGCACCCAGAGATCAGGGGTTTCGCTCTTTCACCTCCACCGGCGCATTCCCCCTGGACTGCACCAGGGGCCCTACGGACCCCATGCCATCAGGGGAAGCACTTCTCACTCCCAAGGTGCCTTCGGCGCATATAGAATAGTAGAATACCGGTACTTTAACGCAAAGCTCTGAGCATAGTGTTAGGGGTTTGTACATTTAAATGACCATAAAAGCTATAGCTGCCACATACCATAGAGCAGGATATGTGCCACATACTGATTAGAAGTTGGGTTCAGCCGTTTTTAATTGCCACATATTTTTCCGGTATGGAAATTAAATCAATATTCCCGATTTAAAACATTAGTTGTTACATTTTTTGTGCAAAACTTAAAGTTCTCTCTGTTTATTATCGTAGCCGTTACTAATGTTACTGGTATGTTAATGTTCAACTGGCTTCATGGCGCTTCCCCTTTAATCTTCAAATTGTACTTCCGTAGTGATGACCATGCCTATGATAATGCTTCTCAAATCAAATTTCTATCACATTTTTAGATTAAAACCTTCCCGAAACAGTAATAGATACATTAGCAGTTAAATTGCGGAACTCACTCCCTGATATCAGAAACTGAGAAAAGATTGCACTAAGAGCATGCCGTCATTCATGTACAGCAATGATACAAACCTTTTTTTCTTTTACTAAAGTTAGTTTTATGTTTCTTTTGTGAAGTTTCTCGTGTATGCTGTAGACTTTGTTTCTTTACGCTGGCTGTGGTGTTCTCAGCGGCGTTACGATAAGCCTGGGCCTTGGCTCCTGGGCCCACAGGGCACCCTATCAGGTGGTCCAGGGTCCAAGTGTTTATGCAGGATCAATACAGGGGGTCTTGGTTTAGTACATTTGAATGGCCATAATGTTGTTTTGTTCCTAATCAGTCTTGTATCTTTCTTTCCAAGGAAAAACGGGCTCTCCCTATCCAATGTTTCTGGGCATCAGTGTAGCAGTATGCCCCCTTTGGTCGGAGCCCCCGGCCCATCACTGTCCGAGCCCATAGGAGTTACGCTACTGTATGTCCCTTCAGCCATACCAGCTTTCACACTGAACTTACAATTTTTAGTTGCTGGTGCCTGCGTAGGCTACGCAGGTACCAGTGACTAACGTCACGGAAACAAAACTACGAATCTTGGCTTCTCCCAAGATCTTTTCTTAGACGGCTGGTTTGATCGAAATACGGTGTAGTCTAACTTGAAGAGATGGTTGTTTTGTTCTAGATGTGGACAATTTGGTGACCTCATGACCTTTCTAAGGGAGTATTATGGGGACATTTCTTCATTTAAAATGCGTGGGCGGTTTCTATTCTTATAGAACGGTTCTGGTATATACCAGTCTGACGTTGCTGTGCCAAATGTGGATGTTTTCAAATAGCGCCGTCGTTTTTCTTATTGAATTATTTTGCATTTTCGAGAAAAAAAAAACCAAAATAACGCTACATACCTAGCCGAACGCACAAGGACGTCAGAAAACACGAAACACGAAACAAGTTTGTTTCGCACTTGTTTCACGTTTTCTTTAGTGTACCCGCACACGGTGAGAGATCAACGCACACAAAGAAACAAAAAACAAGTGCGGAACAAAAATTCAGCTGTTCGGAAGCTGTTTTCTAGCTGTCCTAGCTACTGCTCGTCGTAGCTTATGTTAGATAGCCTCCTTGAACAAACGCCAAAACGCCCCAGCAGGATTGGTACTGGCCCCTAGGGACCATTTCTCCAGCAGGAGTTAGTCCCCCACTGGGGAATTTTTCCTCATTCGGAGCCATAATCGGTACGGTACAGTATGACGGGGCCGACAGTGAAGCTGCCTTTACTTTCAACTGCTCAATGGGGCAGTTTCTTCAATGTGAACCCATAATTCTCGGTGCGCTTCGCCTGCAATATAGTTTTCGTAGTTTCAGTTTCAGTTTTTTTGGCATAAAGTGAGAACAAGTATAAGAAGCAACAGTGTCAGACATATTTTTCATGAATATTTTTCTCATTGTTCATATGTATGATAATTATTATGTAAGCTGCCATTTTGCTTTTTACGCCATCTTGGTTGGAGTGAGTTCCAACAAAAATGTTGTAAAAGAACATTTTGATCATTTCGCTCAAAATATGACTAAATAATAAGAGCACAAGTGTTTAATATAATTTTCAAAAATATTAATTCTTTTTCACTATTTCAATATATTATGGTAATGATATGAACGGCCTTTTTGCTATTTCCGCCATCTTGCTTGACCCGGATCTTGCAAGAAATGTCTAGAAAAATACTTTTAGAATATTTACAGTAGAATATGGGCCTAGATTAAAGGTTTACATGTGTCAAAAGTATTTTTAATGATTATTTTTTCTAGTATTATTTTAAGATAATTAAATAATTGTTGCATCTGCGGTCATTTCGCTTTTTTCCGCCATATTGGTTGATCTAAATCCAAAGAGGTATTTTAAAAATCATTTTGGATTATTCGTCATGAAATATGGCTTGATATAAAGGGTAACTGAGTCAGAAGTATTTTAATGATTATTTCTCATATTATTTTAATTTATACATTATGATCGTTATAGTGGCGGTCGCTTTGTTGTTTCCCCCATCTTGGTTAGTTTGGGGTCCTGCATAAAATATCAGAAATCTTGCTTTGAATTTTATGTACAATCTGTTATAAAGATATGTAGGGTTTTCAATCGAAATGTATTTGTAATGATTATTTTCTGAGTTTTTTGCATATTTTTAATTATTTTCTTATTTTTTTTTTGGGGGGGGGGGATTTTTACTGTATTGTTTTTAACCTCATCCGAGCTTTTTCGCCATATCGGCTGTCAAGTACTCTTGTACCAAGGATTGTTAAGTTTATTCTTAATTATAAAACATTAATTTACATCTTTATGATCGGATGATCGGGGATTGTTAAAAATTTCCAAAGTTCTTACACAATTTTTGGAAATATTTCATTCAGTTTGGCGGCCATTTTGTTTTTCCGCCATCTTGGTTAGCCTGAATCTCGTCAATATAGTCCCAAAAATTAATTTTGGAATTTTTCTCGTAAAATGTGACAAAATTTGAAGAGTTGATGCCTCAAAAGTATTATTTAAGAATATTTTCTTTATTATTATTTAATACAAAATATTCATAACTTTTGTCGCCATATTGTTTTTGGCAGCCATTTTGAATAAGTTAGACCCAATATTTTTACTGTTACTACTTGATTCCGTGTTCGGGGGACTCTAAGGTTTCCAAAAAGTATTAGGCTTAGGCGAGGCTACATCATTTACATAATCTTGTTTTTTCTTTTTTTTTTCTTTCTGCCAAGGTTGCCTGATTTAAATCAGTGATTTAAAAAGCTATTTAAATGACTTGATTTAAAACAAATGCAATGGTTTAAACCAGTGGTTCTCAGAGTGGTCCCTACCGCCCCCAGGGGGCGTTGGGAAGTCTCAGGTGGGCACTACAGGGTACACAAGTAATAGGGGGCGATGGCACTAATTTGGGGGTCCCTGGCAATTACGACACATCACTGCAGCATTTAGGGCACAATAAGGCATCCAGGGGGTATGTCTGTTCCCCTCCACTAATTATTTCCCTCCGCATCTTTCTCTCTCCACCCACCCTCCCCACCTATCCCCTCTCTCACTCCCCAAAATAAATTTTGTGACCAAAATTATCCAAAAATGGCATTGAAAATTTATAACCTACACCCCTAGGCCCAATTTTTTCCGCATTTGAATTATAAAGTTAACTGAGAAAACAAAATGTTGTAGAGCATCCAACTATGAGTGGTTGGACGAAGGGAGGGGTAGGGAAGGGGCATTGTCACACTTCAGGATGGTGTAAGGGGGCGGTAGTCTAAAAAAGTTTGAGAACCATTGGTTTAAATCATGCATTGGCATTTTAAAGTTTTTTGCATAAACAAAACCAAATTCAACCTGAAATCTCATGAAATCTTCCATTCAGCACTTGAAAAAGACTAAATAACGTGTTTAACCTCATTTTTAGGTCTGATTTTCCTACGATTCCCACGACTTGATACTAGTATAAACAGGTCAACACTATGCATAGCAAATGAAGTTCTTCAGGGAAGGAGAGAAGAGGAGTTTCTCCCTCAGATTTCCAAACCCTAAATGAAAAATTGCCTTCTTGAAAAAAAAAACTGAAAACATTTCAAACTCCATAGTACTAATGATGTTTTCAGACCCTAAGGACCTGGTAAATTGCCTATAGAGAGGTTTATTTTTTGCAAAATCTTCCTGTGGAGATCCCCAGTGTAAACTCTTCAGTGGTTACGATTAATTAAGCGTGAACGTGCTTAAATAAACTTGGACAAGCAATCTCTGAGCTTTCTTCCTCATTTATTCCCTTTGATGGTGAAAACAATAACAACGGCAACCATGGCACGCTTCACAACTATTTGATAATCGCAGGAAACAATACTTATTTGAGATATCTTTGATAAATTTCACAACTTTCAACTTGTTCTCCTCTCCTTCGCTTGGAGTAAGACAGATAGAGAGGGCGTCCTTTACAAACACAAATGCCGCTACACCGGACCCCAGCCTCTTAAGCGCGGGTCACACTACAGTGATTTCGGATCGGATTATGGTCCGATTTTTTTGAGTTTTAGTAAAAATCTTCTCCAAAAAAATGTTTCCGAATTTTTTTAGAAGAAAATGAACTTCACAATAGTTCACTTTTGTTGCACCAATTCGCATCTGAGGGCATTCAGTTACAGAAAATTTTCCAAGGGGGGGGAGGGGGACACCTTCCCCTTAGACCCCTTCCCCATATCACCGCACCACCAGTTTGGCCCTTCAAAACAAAAGCCCTGGATCAACCAGTGTGTCACGTTATGGCATGTTATTGTCCTGCAAACTATTATTTAAGTTGCACGGGTAGTTTATTAACTATTTCAGTACAAGAATATATATTTTAGAGGTTAGAAAATGAATTTTATTCATCCTACTCCCATTTTCTTAGCTGATTCTATTGTTGTGATATAAAATATTGAAATTTACTCACTCAATTTGAAATAGTCGATTGCACAATAAGTTGTGATGTCCTTCTTGTACAACTCACATATACCTGCTTTTGTTTCCCTTTGAAATTCAACTGATTACATGACCTTGGATCATTTGCTGTTCCCTTGCATAGCATGTTGTACGGGGAGGGCTTATATGTAGCCAATTCACCCTATAACAGTAAGACGGTGATCACCTTTTGGCACAAGGTACAGTGGTTTTCGATAAAAGCAAAGAAAACAAAGACGGTGTAATATGAGTAGTACAAGAATGACATCACAAAGTATTGTGCAACCTAACATTTCAAATTGAGTGAATAAGCTTCAACATTTT
>WURT03523020.1:0-21438 GCA_009936505.3 Holothuria glaberrima | reverse complement strand
ACTAACTAACTAACCCACATAACTCCATGACAAACCTTCATTAATTAAGTGAGCACAACAAAATCATTGGTCAATGGCATTTCATCCAGCTTGTTTGATGCTGAGTTGCGAAAATTAATCAACCACTAGTAAACTATTTTTACTGTAGATAAATTTTTACTAATTTAAATTGTGAGTCAAATAGTTCCTTGATATCCAAATAGATATAATATTATAATATAATATATTTTATTATAATATTATATAATGTTAGGTAACCACCTGCTTGTTGGGCATTTACTGTATATACTTCATATTTTTCATCCTCCCTACACTTAACCAACTAACTACAAAAGAATTCCACCTCCTCCCCATCCCTCATACACATGGGATGTTACTGTACATATGAAAGCTTCTTGTAAATGATATCTGCCTTTAAATTCTCAACAACATTGTCAAAATATTGTTATAGGTTAGTTCATAGGCAATGGGCGAATTCTAGAACACAATTCAATTTTAGTAAAACTCAACTTTCAAATTCTTTGTGTAAGTAGTAAATTTAAAAAATGAACACTAATTTTTGCCATGGCCATTTTCCATGAGGGACATTTATACATTACAAATTGGCAATGCTTCCAAAGTGAAAAACATCTTGTTCATTTTGGCTCAAGACTAACTTTATTTCAATTTTTCCCTTGCACTGAAAATTATGCTCTCTTAGTGGACGATAATAGACCATGGATGTTTTTGATCAACAGAAACGATTCATTTCTTGGTTCAAGGAAATAAAATGTACAGCATTACCTTCCTCAAGTGCTGCGGGAACTCAAAAACTGCTGGCACTGCATCTTCCCTAAGCCTTGTTGTTTGACCGGTTCTGTCAAAGTACTTGGTAGAGAAGTGCTAAGAGCATAAAACACATGACATGGTTGGCGCCCACTTGTCTCGTTTCATGTTTTTAAAACACAACAATTTCATGTGTTGAGGTTTACTATGGGGAAACCTGGCCAAGAAATACAAAAGAAGTGTAACATAACAGGTTGAATGGCAAAGGAGGACTTGAAGGCCCATAAAATGCCCTGAAAACACACACACACACAAGCACAAGCAGAGAAACAAAACCTTGCATGATCAGGGACTCAAAGCTTGGATTTATGAACAGGGTTAGCAGCAAATGAAAAGCGGGTGATATTGTATAGCTGGTAAAGTGTCAATGACTCAGGTTTAATGTTATGACGAAACTTCAGAATGACATGATTTAGGTAAAGGCCCAAATCTCATAATTGAGAGGTGAATCTCAGCCTATTCTAGTTCATACATTTGATCTTGTTAATGTTATGTTAACTGCTGCTATGTTACGTTATGTTTTCATTTTCAAAGGCAGTATCGTAGGCTGCAACTTTAAGGTAATGAATGGGCTTCCAGTCCCCTTGTGAAGTTGTGTCAAATCAGTCTCAATTTTAATTGGAACTTACATTACAGTAGCCGAGGCCTACGCCTTTAGTGTATACAGTTTGACCTAGCCGTGCTTAACGTTAGGGTACAGTATGCTACGAAGCTACTCACCGGTGGAAAGTAATTCCTTTTTCTCTGTTTTTAGCTTCATCTCTGTTCGTGCAATTAATTGCAGCACACGATCTAGGCATGTTGCTTTTAATTTTAAGGTTGTATTATACGCTTCGGTCAGAAATTAAGAAGTTGATTTGGATTAATTTACAGTTTGTATGTACCCACTGATTGTATCGTACATCGGCTAAGTTAAGCTGCAAGTTTTTGCCACCAGCAAGATGGCCACCGCAACACTTCCGGTTGCTTCAATTGGCAAATAGGCAGTTACGTATGCGCCTAACATCCAGGTATGTAGATCAGTGTTATCAACCATATGTTAAACTAGGATAGGATAGGGTTTTCGCCCTGAGGGTATATATAAAATGTACAATTTTAGGTGTCAAGGATGTATTCAAAGTGTGAATGTATTAGTTATAGTAATGTAAAATGAAGGATAAGTTGTAAAACTGACAAAATAATTGCTAAATTCGTCCCTCTCCCGGGTCTCCCATTGAAGGATAAGCAAAGAATGATCACGGTAGAAGTTGGGGGTTACAGACCGAAAAAGTTAAATACCACTATTTTAAAAGCGCTGGTCTTTACTCACATTTGTGTCCAAGCAGGGGCGTAGCTAGGGTTTGTGGCAAGAAACGAAATTGGCGCCCCTACCCCCATCTTCCTGGCGGCGGGGTTCGGCATGCGCGGCAGGACTATCTAAGCGAAGCGCCACCATCGGTTGGCGCGGAGCGTACAAGAAGATTTTTGGATTTTTGGCGAAATGACACTTCCCGAGTGTTTTAAGCTGCATGTACCAGGCCTTAACATATGGATTCTTGTAAATTCTGTGATAAAATCGCTATTTTCGTTCATTTGCCCCTTCTCTTGTTTAGACCGACATTTAATTGTGTCAATATTACTAAATTATTTTATTAAAAGATGAAATTGCTATATCAATACCATGCTCATGGCAAATGGTAGGTCCAACATTTTTTTAAGTGATCTTGATTTGGCGCCCACCTAGAGGTGGCGCCCGGGGCAACTTCCCCCCCCCCCCAACATACACTAATGTGTCCATGTATGACTAGATGGAAACTAAACAATTTAAGGGTTTTAAATCAATTGCCATGATTTATCCTTGGAAGGATAAATAATTTACATAGACGTACGAGGCTGGAGTCTGGATGTCCCCTTAACCAAAAGGAATCAAGTTCAAGACAGAAGATGTTGATTTTAAGGTCAAAATCTATTTAATAATTGCTTGCTTATTAGTCAAAATTGCTTGGTAAACATATTCTGTGTTGGTGCTGAAATGTCTTCATATACAGTACACCCTTGCAGATTTGTTAAGCATGTCCTTTTAAAAATAATTGTTCAACATGCTTCAGAAATAGTGTTTAATTCAACAGTTCTATATTTCAGAACTGCAATGCATATATAGATATTAGGAACACTAAAACCCAACAACGTTACTGAAACTACAATGGAGACATTTTATTTATGTGAAGTGAATTTTGGCATGGCAACACGCCATTACTTGTGTGCTCTACTTGCTGGGTCGTACTGCTATACTCAGGCTGTCTCGTGAAATACTTTTTCATGATCATTTTTGAAGGAGGAGGAGGGGAAGGAAAAGGGCCGACTCCCCGCTGGATCCACAAGTTTCCTTTGTTTTTGTTTGCCTCAACTTTTTTCATGCATGACCGCCAACGGGGTTGCGGCTTGTTCCCCCTAGATCCGCCAGTGCAAAGGGATGGTTCTCTATGCAATAGGAAATGTGGCAAATCTTTTAAAGTTGTCAGCACTGAAATGGTATGGGCCTTTAGAGTCTGCCCCATACAGGTCGCTACACGACGGTGACGTTTTGCGCATTTCCACGTACAGTATGGTACACTTATATCGCAATGATTAAAAGAAATAGTGTTTCAGAAATTTTTATGTGGTTCGATAACCTGTCTCAGAAAGAAAAATTTAAAGGAAAATGACAGTCGTTGTTTCATAAATTATGTAAAGGTGTTTTCCTCCTTCAAATGTAACTATATGAATAGTGATAACAGACAAACAGATAGACAGAAAGACAGACCGACAAGCAGGCAGTCAAGCAAGCAGACAGACAGACAGACAGACAAACAGACAGACAGACAGACAGAGAAAAAACCTTAGCTGGGAGTGTACAAAATGCAAAAGAAGTGAAAGTGGGTCATGTCATATCTTACTGCTACGAATTTTTTCCAATAACCCACCTTTAGCTGTATGAAATCGAAAGCTACCAAACACGTACTGAAGAGTGATACAACATTGTGTGAAACGAAAAGATTAAAGTGTTAAAAGACATTTAAAAGAGTTTTGGTTGGGGCAAAAACTGGGCTTGTGAGGATAACTCAACATTTTTGCCTAACTTATAGAAGTCTTGTATCTTGCTTGCATTTTAGGGAGTAGCTTAGGGTGAGTTGATGGGGCGCAATAGGGTGGAAAAGGACCGTGAAACTCACGACACATAGTAAGATTTATAATATCATCAAGTGGATCAAATCAGTTAAGTGAAATATCGGCTGGGGAAACTTATGAGCAGCATTGTTAAAAGCTGGAACTTGAAAAACTATCTCCTAGCTCAGTGGGGCTGGAACAGACAACACGTGAAGAAACATTACAGATTAAGTTACCACAAGAATGACTGTACCAGGTTGTTCCATGAACGAATTATGATAAAACACTGATTTACAATGAAACATCTGGTCTATAATCTGGTCTGCTTTTTATGAATACGAAAATGCCCTTGGCCATATCGTAGTTTGACCTATAGCTTTAACAGCACATATGTGCTGTACAATTTCACAATATACCATGCAAATACGTAAGTGACATAACTATCTAATCGCAAGCCGTCTGAAAGCAACAAAAATTTAACCAATTGTTACAAAGGAAATCGTTTTGTCGGGATAAAATGTGGTAACTTGTCAAATTCTGCTGGAATTATGTTCAATGAGCTGGTAGTCAGGAAAAGGTCGGTTGGTGTAAAAAGCGGGAAAAGCAAGCGAAACCAAGTTTATGTAGTCAATCTTCAACGGATAGCCATAAACAGAGGCTGTAGTTTTTTGGAATAGCGTTTACAAGAGTGTGTAACTAAGCAGGACATGGCGCTTGTTTAATCCACAATCAGTACTTACAGCTGAGAGCCATCACAACTTTATGAGATACTCATGAGATACTGGCATATACGTGTACGGCCGGTTTGTAGCGGGTTGGGGGTTAGCCATTTTCGAAAAAAATCTTATGGTGTTCTTTCATGTAACCGAATTGCCAGAGAGTTTCCAGTTATCTTAACTCCTAGGAATTGGCTCCACTCTAGGGATCATCATGGTTACACCTCTATGTTCCGACGTTTCGTTGTTCCGACGTCTCTATATTCCGAATGCGTGCATGAAGAACAGTGGTAGGATGGGGGCTTGTTCTTTAACCTAACCTTTTCTCTAACACTAACATCAATGCGGACTTTTCGGAACATAGAGACGTCGGAACAAAGAGACTTCGGAATAGAGAGCTGTCCCCGCCATCATCCTCCTTACCGGTGGTTCGTACACTACTAATGTTGGTAATGAAAGCAGGGAAATGTATTGGAAATGTTTTAGTCAGAGGAAATATCGGAATGATTCTTCGAGAAATACACCCTGCGGAACAAACCATTGAAACGTCGTATTCGAGAATGCGTTAGTAACTGCTTTTCAGCTGGTAGACACGGATATTAAATTTCCGAAGGTATTGTTTTGCCCATCTGCAGTATGCTTTACGCTTGGTGCAGTCTCTATAGAGTGTACATAGCCTTACTTTAATGCAACAAATTCCCCTTCAGCTTTGTGAGAGAATTATTGCTAGATAGTTAATGCACGCACGGTCCATTAAACATATTTAGTTCTGTAATGGAGGTGACACTAGATCACAGCTCAGAAGCTAAGCAAAACCAAGTTTAGTGAACTGTGAACGACCTAAATGACAACAGGCAGTTACGTTACAGGAATATACAGGTGATGCACACAGATAAACATAAGGCTGTTTTTCAACTTTGCAATGTAGTAGCTTTCATAATGTTTGAACAATGACGATCGAAATGCTGTTTCAGACATGGAATAAAAATAATTTGCCCTCTTATGGCACGAAGTTGACTTTACTGAGCTTGAGCTTGTCAGTTTGGCATACATGTACAGTAGTTGTCCTTATCTGGACATGTGGCGACTGTCTGCAGAAAACAGGATTTGTTCATGTAACGTTTCAGATGGAATTGCTGGTTAAAAATTTCTACTCTTGAATATTCCCTGAAAGCTTGTTTATTCTTCGTTATGTCATGCGTAAGAATGGTGATGCGAGCAATTTCGGGCTTATCTGTAAAGTAGTTAGGACAATGTGCACAGTGAAGAACATTCAGTTGTTTAAAGGATCTCCAATCTCATTTGGTTAATTCTAGCCCCTCTGATCCTCCAATTTAACTTTACATAGAACACCTGTGTAGTACATCTGCAAGACAGAGCCACAGACGCCTGAACTGACTTTAAATTGCTGGAGGTCATATATACTGAAAAATAACTGCAAGTGTGAAAACTTAATTGGGAACACAAACGAACGTACACGACATTGTTGATCAACTAGAGCCGAAATATATTGTTTTGAATGTCATCAAAGTGCAGTCACCAACTGTATTTTGAACTCTATGGCTATTCCTTAATTTGTTTTGGCAAGGAGTTGCTAACAACTCCCTGGTTTGGGAGGGGAGCCAAATATAACAACAATAAAATAAGTGATCCTAGTTACTTAAGGCGCCAGATTAAGTATTAATTAACAGTCGTAATCGGTGTCACACTTGGTGTGGTCGTCGACGAAGAATTTGTAGTGCGGCGCGAAGCGTAGTATCGGAGATTCCGGAAAGTGACTTGCGTATTAGACTAGGAGAGATGAATATGGCGACGTTCATCAACAGTTCAGGAAAGATCACGAAGACGTCCACAACAGTGAGAAAATTGTTAAGATGGGAAATAAGATGTCGGAAGGAATGGCTGGTGTGTATGACTGACAGCCTACACCAATAACATTGAACGTTGAAGTGTGAAGGCACCCAAAGATCACTGGAACAAAGTCACGGTGAATTAAGTAGAATGGGTACAGGAGCCAAAAGCTTTGGAAATCCACACAAAATAAATGAAAGTGGATGCTGTAGTCAGTCTCTGGGAATCCACAAGGAGGAACAGAACGTGGATACGTGGATATTAAAAATAATGGAACCACGATAATTTAATATAGGCTAATGTGGAATAAACTGTGAGAGAAGTTTAGGGTGCGAGATGAGAGGTGTGTAGAACTCTGCTCACAGGGTAACTCGACTGTGCTGTAGCGTATCTTAGAAACCTCTGATCCGCGATGGGTGCGGTGGCTCCTCGCGTAGTTTGCTCTGTAGCCAAGGCTTGTGACGTCATGGGACATTCCAGTGCGTATGGTAGGGTTGTCTTATATTTGTACAATATACGTTACTTGTAAACATAATACAATCATGGGATAGAAATGAGTATGGAATAGAATAAGCTATTCGAGGCTAAGAAGATAATCTCATAACACAATGTTACGCTATACCTTAGCCAGGGAATGAGCGGTTTAACTTTTGGGTTTGGGGATACATATGTTTTGTTGATATGCTCTTAAAAGTATGAGCAGTTGGGGCTTGTACCCACAGGGCCACTAGTTTCGAGTCTGTGACCATGTACAACATCTTAGGCTTATATGTAAACCTCTTCCTTCTCTTTGTTGCTGTATCGATCCACCTTTTCATTTGGCAACTGACGTTATAACTCTTGATATTATTTCTGACTTTGATTTCAGATAGAGTCTGATCTCTATATAGCTGCGTTCGATCAAAGGTACCGGAGATTGTTCAAGCAGTTCAATACGACCAATTTTTCTGTCGATACTAAACGTCAAATAGAAAAACTCTTGAATATTGGGGACGCTGCCTTGGAGGATCAAGAAAAGCTAGAACAGGTACTTGTATTCATTTCATTTATTTGTTCTATCACAACACAACATTTGCAAGTGACGCATAAAGTAAACAGCATTAAATCGAGATCAAGTTTGCTTGAAAAACAGTAACAGTAAGTAAGATTAAGAACAACTTTATTTCTCCAATAAAGGAAATTAAGATCTCGCACATAAAAGTTCAGAACAATACAAAAATAAAACAACATAATTAAGAATACAGATGGAAAGGCAAAAGTATGATAATAAAACACAAAACAACTAAGATGGGTACATAAAAGTACGATAGCATCCGCCTAGCGGTTCAAGTTGTCATTGTAAAGATTGATTGAAAGTGGGATGAATGAGTTACGATAGCGATTGGGCCTGAACAGCAGGAGCACTCCCTGAGAAATGAGATAATAAAAATGTCACATGTTGAAGCAACACCAACAGTCCCACCACACACTCACCCAAGCACCCACCAATACATCAAGCCATGGATTTAGCATACTATTTATTAAATCGTTTATTAAGCCTTTCCTCGCAGTAGCTTCTGATGGACTTGCTTGATACTTTTGTGGCAGTGTGTTCCAAATTATATAATAGATTCCTAATAACCTTCGTTTATTAGCATCTTTATCAACGCGAATAGTATGAAGTTGGCTAGATTGTCTAATGTGGTAGTTATGGACAGATTTTTCACAACAATGAAAGAAGAAAAAAACTTAAAGCTGGCCTCAGGCAACTCCAAATTTCACATAAAAAATGAGGCAATGAGGCAATTCCAAAGAAGAGAAGTGCTGGCGTAAAGTCAGATTACTCCATAGAAAGAGATAAGTCGAACCTCTACCACCACAGCATGGTAATATCTGTACAAGAATATCATAATATAAGGTATCGAAGGCTATTGACAAGTCAAAAAGCACCCAACTTTTTTTGAAGGGCAGAGTAAACTTTGTCAGCGACTCTAGTTTGTACCAAGTCCGTTGAATGTCTAGAGTGAAAACTATATAGCCAGTTATTGAAATGTTATGTTTTTCTTCAAGGAGAAAAATCCTTTTTTGAAAATCAGGGTAGTATAGAAATGGCGCTTCAATTATTTTAACTAGGAATGACACTGGCGATCTTTACAGGGGAAAGTGCAATCACTCCAATCAGAGTTAGTATGCCCCGTCATTGTAGTTCATGAATGGCCTATTTCGGTCATGTGGCCATATTGGTCATATGTTTGCTAGTGAATTGTAAAATTCAAGGAAAATTTCTCCTTTCTTAACATTTTTTTTGTAATAGGTATGCTCAAAACGTCTTTAGTTACAGGTGCCTGTAATGCAGTAAGAGATTTGCAAGAGTTTACCTATTTTTCAAAGCAAATTTTGAGGCGACTGCCAATTGTCTTTAAAGGATAGGGAATGAGTACCAGCGTTGAACAAAGTATAAAGACAGACTACATGGAAAAGAGGCGTTTAAATGTAAGGGATTACTTCTAACACAATTTCCGGACGAATACAATCAAATCCTGGATAACAGATAATCAGTTTTTAAAATCGACTATTAAAATACACCTGTGGGGAAACCATACCAATTAACATTGGTTTAGAGCTAACTTTTGCGAGTCTAAGATAAAATTGATTTGCATATGAACCCTTCCTAAATTGTGATGCGAACCCAGCTATTTCGTTCCTTGCAAAAGAATTCCATGAAACACGATGGTAACGGTTATAAGACGACATAGACAAAAGTTAGCAGTAATTTCAAAATATGTTTTGGTCGAGATTTCACTCTCATTATCCTGTTCGGAGTGCATCCATCTTGATTGTTTTACAATATTATTGTTGTTTGTCCCTCATACAATTATAACACTCCATCAAACAAACTTTGATCCATGTGCAACTGCATCTTTTTCTACATTAAACCAATAGACCTTATGCTTTTACATCATTTTGGAGGGTAAACAATGAAGCACACGGCACACATGACGTAAACTTCGCACGCGTGCGTAATGGACTTAAGGTGCGTTCACACCAAAACTGAAATCTGCTGAGTTTTGCTGGTGGGAGGCGAAATTTGTTATCCCAGAAGTAATAGGGTGACTTTTTAAATTTTCATTTATATGAATTTGCCCCTATTAGTACTACGAAAAAATGTATGCATCCCCCGGCAAAACGCAGCAGATTTCGGTTTTGGTGTGAACGCACTTTTAAGCGTGTATCCGACTGGTTTACAAATCAGCTGTCTGCATTTGTTAGAGAAAGTTACACTGATACGCGCTAACCCTCCGTCGGGCGCTCTTGCTGTTCTGTGACGTGATATGCATACGGTCAATAGTCCTTGTCGACACCGAGAACTGCAATGCCAAGATAATCTTTTTCATGTAATTCACCAGCAAATTGAATCCTGCAAAGGTCACCAAGACAGGAAACCGAAATGCAAGCCTCCATAATCAGATAATTGGGTCACGGAAAAAGGCAGTTAATCGTTATTTTGAATGAATGTATGATAATTTTCAATGGCTGTAAGATTTCCAGCTCCCTGATAAGACTCACAGTATGCAGAAATTTTGTACCCTTAATATATATATATATATATATACATATATATATATAAATGTTCATTTTATTTCAAAATCAGCTCACTAATGTCAAAGCATCCCTTCAGACAAGGTACTCCACCGGGAAAGTTTGTCGAGTAAATGGCGAATGCTTGTCTCTTGATCCTGGTAAGCTGTAAACATTTCATTCAAAATTGTATTGTTATACAGGATAATTGTTACATGATGAATCCTGTTTAGTACAGTTAGGCAACTTTGTCAAGATTAACTATGCAACGTAGGCACAAGTCAGGCCCGAAGCCAAACACGGTCCCGAACCGGGGAGGGGGGCTAAAAATTTCAGGGGGCTTCACCCCCTTGTTCCCCCCGGCTACGGGCTAAAACAAGTACAACATCATGTTAGCTGTTTATGTACACAATTTTGTGAGACATTGTACGTAGAAATCACACAGATTTGAAATGTTTGACAAGCAGAGCAAAATTCAAATTAGTGCCAGAGAAAGCAAGTAGCATGTTACTTCCACATGACAGAAACAAACAATTTTGTCAGGAACCTGGGCAACCCTGCGACGACACGATGCGTTGGGATACACTCTTAAAAAGTTGGGTTACATTTTGCTGGGCAATGCTAAGTTGGTTAAAGTTTTCACAATATTGGGCAAAAGACCGAAAAACTTATTGACCAACTATTGGTCGAATGGTTTATGTGAATTCCTTCACCCAACACTGGTTAAAACTACCGCCAATTAATTCTTTTAATAATACCCATTTCTAAATTTTTACTTTCACATTAAATATTTTGCAAAACGTTCACTTACATTGTGTGAATTTTTGTTAAGACAATTTGAGAAAAGAGCTATTTTAAAATACTTTGAAATTCCATAATTGGATTATCAGGTTTAAATTCCTATTATCTGAATGGAGCATTCCGAATTTTGCAAAGGAGATTTGGGCTTATCACTTAATGCAGGTCTAATTGAAATAAATTGAAGGTGGCAATGTCACTAGCTTTTAAAACTTGTAGAAGATAACTTCTAGCATAATGTGCAGTTGTTCTGATCGTGAAACATCGTGTTGTGTTCGTGATAGGTCGTACTGTGTTCGTGACACATCGTGTTTGGCACGTGTTGTGGGTAAATCAGTCAGAGCTCGTGATATATCGTGTTTAACATCGGGAAAGTGTGCGAGTAGCATAAGAGGGTACAAGCAAAGACAATGGGAAAATGAAGCGGTGCGTGTACAATTAAGTTGCATGTCCCTTTTGTTACAGGCATCTTTCAGGCATGCTGGGGATCTTTGGGTTTCTGGCAGGTTAACCAAACACACGATCTATTTTGAGCTTGTTATGAATATTCTGAATATTCATAGTATACTTATTGCGAACATACGTTTCATGTGGTTACCAATTTTGCCTTTAGATCTGACACGCTTAATGGCAACATCACGTGATTACGACGAACTGCTGTGGGCATGGCAGGGATGGAGAGACGCTGTTGGTCCGTCCGCCAAGGAAGATTACAAACTCTACGTTGAATTGAAAAACGAAGCTGCAGTCGCTAACAGTGAGTCCCAAGTTTAAATATTTTAACACTGTAAATGTCAATTGAAACCGACATTATATAAAGGAGTAATAAGGGAGACGGTTGTTATGGTCATGGAAACGTATACAGCAGATAACAAAATTATTTGCACAGAACAGAAGCAGTTTTAGGTGTCTGATTCAATTTTGTGATTTTCTTGTTCAGTTTACAAAGACAATTTTTCTTTTGCACAAAAACATCTGAAGAACCATTTAAGAGTAGAAAACCTCCTTACAAAATATTGCTGGTATGATGTGCTCAATTGCCATGTAGCTAAAAACCATGAAACATAACACACAACAGATTGTATGCTATGACACGTCTTACAGGATCATTACCATAGTCCATGTGATTTGGTCTTCAATCAAAGGTTAAGTTTCACTCCTTTCTCCTTTTCATTAAATAACTTAAGCAACACCCATACGGTAGTTTCATTACTCACTGCTATTATCGTTACTGATTAAAAACAGTATCTTACCAATATTTTCCAAACAATCTATTTGTACCCTGTCTTAATATGAGTATTTGCATACTTCGTCTTTCTGCGCGTCATGCTTGTGTGCAATGTACACCGAACTTCACTAATCTGCACATATCATTGGCCAATCAGAGCACACGTTCATTTGTTGTAACAGTCTGATTGTGTGTCACTCAAATAACTGTGACCAATTACAAATGGATTTTGGTATGAATCTCTTCAATAAGGGTGCAAAATCATCAAGTTTTGAGGTTAATAAAACCAAAGAAAACCCGCGGGAGGTTCTGTTTATTCCCTACAAAAGTGATATTAACGGTAATACTTAAGACAAAAAAGTCAAGTATAAACCTATCCGTGAAAATTCCTTACGTTTATTCATCTTCCAGATCAACCTGATTGTGGAGCTTACTGGAGATCATGGTACGAGACCGAGGACCTTCAGGGTGACGTTGAAAGACTTTACAACGAGCTGCGTCCCCTGTACGTCCAGCTACATGCATTTGTCCGACGGAAACTTTTCATTGAATATGGGCCGGATAAAATAGATCTTCGTGGGCCAGTTCCAGCTCATTTGCTAGGTAAGAACATATTATAGAGCCTAATTTCTCTGGTTTATCTTTTTATCAAATTCTATTAAGTATTTTCTAAGAAACGTTGTAAATTTGTCTTACTTGTAAAAGCTTCAGTGAAATTAGGCCTATTAGATGAAACGTCCTGGTGTACTGTCACGGAATGGAAGAGTCTTGGCAGTTCGAACTGTCGGGATTTATTCAGGGTAAAACGCAATGTTCTTTATGTAAGAGGGAGGGAGATTTCATTATGCGAGTACATTTTTAAAATAATTTTAGTTTTGGGCAAATGAAAACGTTTTCACTTTTCTTTATTATTTTCTCTTATTGATGCCAAGGAAGGAGTTTTACAGCTTTTTTCAATTACGGTCTTTCCTCATAGGAAATATGTGGGCCCAGTCTTGGAATAATCTTTTGGATCTTGCTATTCCTTACCCAGATGTGCCCAGTATTGACGTAACTCCTTCACTTGTTTCTAAGGTAAGAGATGGGCAGTTTTCCTTTTATGAATACGTGGAAGTTCTGTACGTGATCATGTACATACAGGGAAGGTGATCCGTGCTCGAAGGTGAGGTGGAGTGGGAGGGGGGAAGGGGGTTAAGTCCATGCATTTCAACGGTGGCAAATGAATAACGGGAGTACGAAGCGGTCTTCTAAAGGATCAGGAGTCTAGGGGCCCCATCAGGGACATTGATGGAGTCCCGGGCTACGCTAAGGTGAGAGTCTGAAGACACAACCCTGGAAGTTCCTTGGTATTTTTAACATTGCTGGCATAAGAATGAAGCATGTAACCATCTACAACTGGTATTAGATGAGCACCAATTACGATTTACTTTTTGTACTATTTTAACATAGTAGAATTTGGAAAATCCGGGCTTCATTCGATACTCCAACTTGACAGTATACTGAAGAGGCATTCACGGAATGAGGTCCGGGGTTACCCGCGGAAATGTGGAAACGAAACCTTTACATACCATTTCCCTGGTTCTTGAAATTATCCTCAGGAAGGGTGAAATTCTCAGCATTTTCATCCTGGTCACCACTTTTCGAGTCAACGACACATACGGGTTTCTAGGAAACTGAACCTCACCCTGGATTCAAAGCTGGATAGGCCAATATTCACAGTGGGTCCAGCGTTACGGCCCATGAGAAACTCAGCCACAAATACGCCAAAATAGTTTCGAAAAGGTTTATGATCAGTCATTTCCAGGCTTTCTTTGAGCGAGGAGTTGTTGCAATTCCCTTCTGGAAGGAAGGAACCACGAAACACTCAACTCGGAATTGAACAGACAAGCAGTAATGTAGTGTCTCGTATGGATTCTTAAACAGATTTAATTTGGCAAGGGTTACAATCATTTCCCGTTTCCCGCACCTAGTTAGCAGGGAGTAATTGCTCTCTCCATAACAGCATCTACTTCGAATTCCCTCCCTCAGTTATCTAGCGAAAGTTACCTCCCAAAGCGGTCCGAAACTATGGTACATCGGTACATTACCACAACATCCAGTCTAACCACCCTGATGATGAAAATATAACTTAACAGTGATGATAAGCGCCCGTAAAATGACACATTTTAAAAAAAATTTGTAATGTACTGTCTTATTTTACCTGGCCTTTAACAATAGTTGGTAACTTGATTTGGCTTGCCGGTGTGAATTATAGGTAAAGGGGTATAGTATATGGTATGCCTTTTCAAAATTTCAAGGGGAGATATTTTCCCCGTCAACAAGGTTCGCAGTCCATATTTATCATTGTTTTTTTTTTTTTACTTCTGTTGGAAGGGGTATGACGCAATGCGAATGTTTAAAGCTGCCGAAGAGTTTTTCACGTCACTTGGTCTTATCGAGATGCCAGAAGAATTTTGGGATAAATCTTTGATCGAAAAACCAGACGATGGTAGAGAAGTTGTATGCCATGCATCAGCCTGGGACTTCCTTAACGGGATTGACTTCAGGTGTGTATTCAGATTTAGCGTCATCACAGCGGAGTAAAAAGTGGCATTAGATAGTTCTGACATGAAAAATATTTCTTCTCCGCCCCTTGGCAAAACGTAAAAGGAATCATTAAGCTCTTAAGAATCGTTGCATAAGGCATGAGTTATCGTAATCTAACAATCACCTATTGTCTCAAAAATCCATTACAAATTTTTCGGAACCAGTTTTGCCTGGGCAACATACAACTTGAAGAAAGTTGATGATGCACTTTTCCTGGCCGGCATGAGACACAGTTGTGAAGCAGTAAAGGAACAGATCTTGGTAGACCAATTAGTTTGGTCCTTTCTGCTTCAAACACTAGGAGCTTTTTATACTCGACTAATGCAAGTAGCGGTAGCAATAGTTTTCACTTTTTCAATGTGATGGGAATGAATAGGTAAAGGGAATCATAATTTAAAATGAGTGGGATGTAGTAACCATGCCAGCTTAGCTGCGTTGAGCTCTAAGCGCTCTTTGATAGGGCTTTGAGTACAGGACCGACATAATTGTCTTTGGTGGCCGGGGGTTGGGGTAGGGGCGAAGCTTCAGTGGGGTACCTGGGGTGCAGTTCTCGGAAGTTCCGGGTATTTATGCAATCGTTGGCATTAGTTAGAATTAAGAATTTAGCTATCTTCAAATATCACTGAATGGACTCTGAAGGGCCACAAATCTTTAATTTGCTAGTGAGATTCTAGCCCTATTCGGACCATTGGCAGGTCAGTTTGATCATTCCGGGGTATTTGGACAGGGAATGATGGTTGATGGTAAAGGTTGCATATAAATTCGAACAATATCTCCACTCAAGCTGCTTCACAGGAAAATAATGATTAGTTACCTTCCGATTTACATCATTTTTTTTTGTGAAACGTATTTCCCGCACTTTATTAAAATCTCCTAGCAATCACTTTTCCATGCCTCCTTTGGTGCCCCCCCCCTTTTCGAAATTGTTTTGGCAAATTCAGAGTTATGTGTAAGCGGGGTTGGCACCCACAACACGCCTTCCACTCTTGGCGCCGCCTGCCACCTCTGACCATTACTTTTTTGTCTAAGAGTTCTATTTGGGGTACAAATAATCCTCCACTGCAACGAAAAGAAAAGTAACACTTGTTTTCTAGCTTTAACCGAAAAGTACGGAACAGTTACGAGAACAAATTATCTGCAGTAGCCTTCTCCTCCATTTGCGCCTGAGATAAAATATGTTTGGACCTGGGGATTACTCCATGAATCACTTAACACTTCGACGGATTCTGTGTACCAAACTGTTTTTCGTCCCTCCCAACAGAATAAAGCAATGCACAGACATCACCGGGGAGCAATTTGGAATCATCCACCACGAGATGGGGCACATTCAGTATTATCTCCAGTACAAAGATCTCCCCGTTGTGTATCGAAGGGGAGCTAACCCAGGATTCCACGAGGCAGTCGGGGATGTTCTCGCCCTCTCTGTGATGACGCCTAAGCATCTTTACGCTGTGGGCTTGCTTGATGAATTAGTCGATGACCCACGTAAGAATTCGTCGCCTATACCTGTTTATCAGAAACGTATGCGACCACTCTCATTTAGGTGGCTGAGCACTTTTTGGAATAGTAGGAGGGTTGCAACCCTCGCCCGAAACTTTAACAGTTGGTTGAGAAAGAACTTTAGATTCAGAGGACAGCCATTTCTGAGGAGCTGTACACATGTTCGTTTTCTAATTTATGATTTATTCATTACACAAAGTTACTTCCCTTCCTTTGTTTTACTTAGATCTATTCTTATGGTAAATGAAAACACTTTCATCTTGGTTCTATTATAAATAGCTAGCAATCAGCCTAGAGTGGACCCCCGGCCTGGTACCTCAAAACTCACTTTTATTTTAAGAAAAGGAAAAATACCAGCTTTGCTTGACATGGAAATGGAAATGATTGTAAATTTCGTTTAGGTATTAAACAGTCGGATCCAGTCATGTGATGAGTTTTAGGTTCTTTATCAACATCTCTAAGCCACTGAGCCGGCATCACCTGGGCTTCACACACTAGCTCAACGAAATGGTCAAGCCTCTTCAAAAGACCCAGTTGCTACGGTTGTGCTTGAAGTGATCTAGTTAAAAGAATTAAATGTAATGTAGCATGTAGATTAAGACTTTCGGTAAATTTATAATACCGCAAAGTTTAAACATTTATTCTGTAACAATGTTGGTAACGACTTTTGTAAACTGTAAGATATGAGAAAAGAGTTATGTATGGCTACGACAAAAAAAATAAATAAAATAAAAAATAAACAAAGAAGAAGGAAAAAGAACATTTTCAAATCTTTCTAAACTTCAGAAATCGATCTAAATTATCTGATGGCCACTGCTTTAAAAAACATCGCCTTTCTGCCGTTTGGCTATCTGGTGGACCAATGGCGTTGGAGAGTATTCTCAGGAGAGATCCTCCCAGAGGACTATAACACCAAATGGTGGGAATTGAGGTACAATTTAAACTGTAATACAAACGATATCATGTCTATTTGTTTTAAGACTCTTCTTGGTCAAATAAATTTTATAGGCAACAGGAGTTCTATTCGTTGAATGAGGATATTATAGTCAATTATTTTTCTGTAGTACATTTTATTCCATTCACTGATAAATCAGCATTTAAAAGTACGAAACTCTATGTAGGACATGGTAAAAATTATTTTATTACGTACGTACTTAAAAATACCACGTAAGTAAGTAATAATTACGTACGTGCGTAGTAAATATGTTTTTACCATGTCCTATCTAGAGCTTCGTACAAAAGGGTATCACAGAAATGAAAATGAAAGTGACAGTTTAACAACTAATCTTTCTTTTATTTTAACACCATTTCGTTCGTCTAAATTACAGAACAAAATACCAGGGCATTAAACCCCCTGTTCTACGAACAGCTAATGACTTTGATCCGGCTGCTAAATATCACATCCCAAGTGGAACGCCCTACATAAGGTAACTAAAAAATGCTTCAAATAATGCTAAATGCGTTAATTTTTGCATGATCGTCTTTTAATGTTTCAAATTTTTATACCTTCACCAGAAAGTCATACCCATTTTTGTCCAATATGGTTGAAAATGACACAGTTTACACTTTCACGTGTTTTAATAAAATGACTAATTACATATTTGCAGAGTAATTAGATTGTCACACCTGCGATAGCGACGTAGCCATTGCGGTATCGCCGACTCAGAACTCACAGAAGTACCGTTATTATTCTAAGTTACAATTTTGAATGAGACACCAAGCAAACTTTTGGAGGTCTGTGAACGGGTAAAACCCGACCGAGCTCGCAAACTTACGTGTCGGCTAATATGCGGCGGGTGTTTTAACTACCATCAGCCATCCAGTCGGTTTAAAGACAAGGAAAAACCTTACTTAAAAAGTCTGATGCTCTTTTGAAAATGTGAAGATAGATCCAGTCTATGAACTACATCTTTTGAATGCATGGATGTGTTATTCTTCTATTAACTGGCTCATCATCTCTTTTCACTTTTCTCGTCAAGTTTTCTTCAATTTGCTGCCGTATTTATTCGACTCCCTTTCCTATTGTCTTAATTGTAACGTTTTGTCTTAGCAAAAACAACAAGTCCTAATAAACAAATGTGGGATATCGGTGAAGTGATTTTCACTCAGAAACCACTAGCCTAGCCTAAGCCTAATTTGGCGATATGAACGTTTGCAAAACGTTCGTCAAGTAAAACTTTTGATCAAGGGGCCTAGCCTAGGCCTATTCATACACTGATCATCAACGTGGCTTAGTGAGTCCCTCATAATCTTGATGAAAACGTCAACTTTATCAATTTAAAATAGCTTGAAAAAGTATAAGCAATTAACTTAATATTCTGCTACATCTTTGATAACATGCACAACTTTTTTAACATCTAAAAGGAAGATTTTTTAGTCCCGACACATGCTTCAATCACACAAGAATTTAACCTGCATACAGGCCTATATCCTAGCCTACTTTGAAACTGCATGCAGTACCATGCAGATACAGAAGCATGATTGACCGTCGAAAGTATAGTAAAAATAAATCAGTTAGTCAGGAATTAGTGAAACATTTATCAGACACCTCCTTTCGGGAAGCAGGTGCGGGAATAGCGCAATGGCGCACCTTAGCACGAACACTGATGCCAACCATCCCCTCTTCCTATTTATTTTGCAGTAAAAGGTACTGATGAAGGCTGTACAGCATAAGTAGTACTGTTGGTAGTGCTACAGAAGTTTCTTGATCTGATAGGCCTAGAAAGAAGAAGGAATTGTTTCATCTCTTTATTTCAGGAGTTTTTCTTTAACATTAAAATAGTACAACTCTACAAATAAATCCCTTCTCCTAAAATCAAGTTTTGAAGGGAGGAGGGAGTCCCCCTTCCATCCAGATTTTCAATCCTAGCGCTAACACTGATGGGCCTCTGGAAAATTGGTAGCGCTTGTAGAATTACTGTCAAAAGTTACTAGCCCTGCTGGCCAGTGACTTCTTTAACATTAAGTCAAGCGCTGAATTAATTTAACTTTGTGGTACCACTCATGTGATTTAGGCAACGACGTCAACAACCTGTCTACAATCAACACTACAAAGAGTTCAGCAAATCAGTTTCCAAAAGAAGACGAGCCTTTCACACATCCAGACAGATAACATTTGTGGTTTTAAACCATTGAGATGGTTAACACCATCATGTACCCCCATAGGCGTAGGAAGCTGTTTGAGACGGGGGGGGGGATGAGCCTTGTTTTGGATCGCGTTGAGGGAGGGGTCTAAAGGGAGGGGGTATCCTCCTCCCCTGTAGAAAATTTTTGGATTTTTGAGGGACCTTAGATACAATTTGATGCATCAATTTTAAGGTAAATTATACTGAAAATTTTTGACATTTCTTGGAAAATTTTTGGATTTTTGAGGGACCTCAGATGAAATTTGGTTTATCATTTTGGACTTATTTTAAGGTAAATTACTGCAAATATTTGACATTTTCAACAGAAAAGACAAAGGAGGGGGCTGAAGTATACTTCCGCCACCCAGCTGGAGCCCCCCCCGCTTCCTACGCCTTTGTGTACCACTGGAAACCACCCCTTCATGTTCCTTACATCTATAGATAGATATTACAAAGCATTCCAAACCATCGGGCCAGAAAAAAAGTTCGAAGCAAATCTTTAATCGACCGAACCCACACAGGTGGTCTCTTCAAAGGGTTGAGCAACAGCGGCATTGTTGCCCTAGTATATCATGTTTTAAATCTCTCCTTTTCCGTTTTTGCAGATACTTCGTCAGTAGTGTATTGCAGTACCAATTTCACCAAGCCCTTTGCAGAGAATCAGGGCACGACGGCCCACTTCACAAGTGTGATATTTATCAATCAACTGCTGCAGGAACTAAATTGGGGTATGCAAAGGGACACCGTCTGTTTTTTACAAATTAAAATTTTAGTTTCACTTTTACTTAATTCGTTAACAAGGTTCAAAATTATCTAATTTCTCTACTATTAAAGGAAATTGGTCGTGTACGGAAAATTCGATACCTTTTCACTAGGATATGCAATAAAAAATATACTATTAAAACCACCAACTCTTATGATCACTATTTGATTGGGGTTGCGATAACTAGAATTGTAATCACTTAAAGTGTCTGGCAATATGATGACAGATTCTTAAACAGTTTGATCACCCTTAGGGTAGTTAGTAAGCTGCTAGGTGTGACGTCACGTTCGACTTTTTCCTGAAAGGTATGTGGAAACGTAACCAAAATAATCTGTTTTACTCAACAGATAGATAAGGATCCCATGATTAAATATTGTTTACTGTTCTCCATATACATCTTCAAAGTTTACCATACTTGAGTTTTCTCATAAACTATAAACAAATTATGGTGTGGAGTGTCCTTATATCTTTTGCTAATCTTTTACAAGTTATATATTTATTACTTAAGAGTTAGTTTCTACGTCTGTGTGCATTGTGGGTATTTTCAATGAAGTCAACAGGTACTTACAACATAAGGCCCTCCGAAAATGCTGACATTACAACTGCTTCCCAGCAGGTTACACAAACAAAGCATAATATAAAACTACATCATGAGTCCCTCTCACTGGACTTCACAAATTTGCATATGTAGCTCATGTTTATTTATGATGTAAGACCAAAAACAGAAATTATTTCTTTAACTGGTCAGTATGTAATGCAGTGGATTGCCATTGTGACTATATCGACGTTTTTAATACTTTTTACACCACATAGGTTGGTATGAGTTTTGCATGTCCACAGATATTTAACAATATTTCCAATTCATGGATTAAACGTGTCACTCAACAGATGTAATACGCAACCATCTTCGGAAGCTAGCTGCAATGACTTAAAGTAAAAACAGAAAAGTCTTAGAATATGTTCAATTGTTGCACACGGCATATTTGTCGTATATTATACATCTTTAAGCTCAGTATTTAAAACGTACAGGGAGGAACGGCCCTTGAATTGTGTAATGGTACCAGCGTCAGAGCGTGCCTTCTTATTACTGCTGTTAAATACATTTTCTTTTTTCAATTTTATACCTACATTTCCATCAAATCTTGAATATTAACCTTGTTGAAAATTCCTTCCTGTCCTGTTGTGGTTTAGTAATATGCTGAAGCTTGGATCCAGTAAGCCATGGCCTGATGCCTTGGAAGCTATCACTGGGTCACGTGATATGAGCGCAAAACCAATCATTGAATTCTACAAACCATTGATTGACTGGTTGGAGGAACAAAACGAAATAAATGGAGATGTGGTTGGTTGGGATGCCGAAAG
>WURT03522798.1:0-21442 GCA_009936505.3 Holothuria glaberrima | reverse complement strand
CCATGGTTTCAGCATATGAACAAACCTCATTTAAAGGAGATATGGCATCCCCCCAAACAGAAAGTCGCTTGCAACTACCTGACCAAACAAATTTAGCACTATCTCCATAGGTCCAAATACAGTTGATAACTGTACTTTGATTGACATTTATTCAAACAATACAGTTTCAATCTGGTTGGTCAACAATGAATCGTTCAGTAAACTGAGTTTGACAATTTATCCCACACACTGTGTTTGACCAGGGAGTAATATTGCCTGGGGCAATTAATTAAGACTCAGTGCAGGCTAATGTGGCTGTCTAAGAGGTGTATAGTACTAAGACAGGAAGTTCTGTTTGAATTGAAGGAGGAGCCTGAAGTTAACTTTGTTGGGAGAAATTTTACTGTCTGGGATGACAATAAAGTGTCTTTAAGGTACTTCCTACTTCGTATGAAACGCAAAACATTTACCAACCGAGATAACAGAGTTTACAAAGCCTATTCCAGAAAAACCTTTCTTGACCCCAAGACTTACGTACACGAATGACAACAAAAGACAGGCCATTTACTGTCCCTTTTTGTCTATCACCATGCTAACACAATTAATTACGACTATTTTGAGCTTACGTTTTTCTTCCATCTTTTTACTCTGAGTCCTAAAATAATTCTTCCACACTCTGATTATTTTGTACAAAAACTGAGAAAAGAAATACAGAGGAAGCAGGATGTATATGCATACCATATTGGTGATTCAAAGGCTGTTTTTTTTCTATTAACACTATTTTTGGCAGCATAAATTCTTTTCACCTTAAAATAGGAACTGAAAAGGGTGGATTCATTTCTCTACAATAACTGACGATTATTTCAACCTTCCACCACTGTCAATGACTTGATATCATACCTGGGATATAACTGACTCCACAGATTTCATGTAATTGCACGGGTATTGCAAGGGCGTATCCAGGAATTTTCAAAAGGGGGGGGGGGCAAGATTTGATTGATCGCTGTCCTGGGGTAGGGTTCTAAGGAGATGGCCTCTTCTGAAAATTTTGGCTTAATTGGAAGAGGGTCGAGATGCAAAATGGTGCTATAGGCCCTATTTGACACATTTTGAAGCATTTTCTTTTTTGTTTTGGCCTAACTTTTTTTTTTCACACATGATGGCCTGTGGGGGGGGGAGGGCATGGGCCTGTTATGCAACCCTGGATCTGCCACAGGTTTGGAAAGGAACCTTCCATACACTTGCCTGGCTGCTTACCTCTGAAAGATGTAGTTTGACCCCTTAATTCTTTTCTTTTAAATCTTATCCACTACACAATGGAGACTGTAAACTACAAAACTTGTAGCCCAATCTATGCAAAAGTTGAAGACAACAGATTTTACAAAAAAAAAAAACAACAAAAACAAACATTCTAGGGTGTCGAGGTCAAGTTCACCTTCAGATGAATATGGAAACTTCAAAAACTACTATCTCCAAATCCACACTTAATTTCAGTAGAATGCATAGAACAAGTTTTGTTTACAATTGAAAACTAAATTTTCTCCTTGAATCAGTTCTGCCTTGAACCATACTATTCATCATAGGTATACCACTACAGTCTACTCCCTATGGCCCAGAGAGATATTTTAGACCATTGTTTGTGTGCCTTACTTTACCTTCCCCACTAAGTGAAGAAATTCTTACCTCTTTTCCATTTAATGTACACACAAACATTGTGTTGTATGTCCCATCGTTCTACAATTATTCTTACAACTCAGAACACTCACAAATGACACAATTTAGCTCTGCTGCCCCCTATATTTCCTGAGGCCTGTTGGAGGTCAAGGTACCCATTCCTACATTTGAGGGCTTACCTGGTTCCATCAGCTGCACTACCATTGACATCAGCACCACTGGCAATCATGTGCTTAGCAACCCTTAGTCTACCATTTACGCAGCATTCGTGTAGAGGTGTATAGCCAGCATTGTCTTTGGCATTGATATCCTGGGTGCAGTAGCTAATGCAGTATAATGCAGAATCCTGGGAAGAGATACAAGAAAAAAAAAAAATATTTTAAGATAACGAATGGACCCTGTGGATAAGTAGGACCATTATACTCAAGAAAGCATGACAAAAGAAGGGCTTTATAAACCAAAACTACAGGCTCTTTCCTTCATCCTTTCTTACCAATCTTGACAGCATCACGACTCTTTTAGACATTCTTTCAAAAGAATTAAATATCATGTTACATACCTTCCTTTTGATTAAAAGTTCGATAAAGCAAAAAATAGTAGCATAAGGTAAGATTTTCCAGGGAAAATATATATAGAGAGCTACTGGTCTAGACAGGTCCTTTCTTACTTTTTTTAAATTTGCACAACTTGGCTTTGAAGGGGGCGGGGGAAAGTCCCCAGTCAAAAATGTGGTGGGCAGAAGCATACTTTTGCCCCCCTTAATTCAAGGACTAAAACCCCTTATTTGTTCCCTCAGTTCAAAATAACAAAAATTTGCAGTAATTTCCCTTAAATTTGCCCAATATCTTGCACTTAATTGCATCTGAGGATCCTAAATATTAAAAAAAAATTCAAACAGTAGGGACACCCCCTCCCCTTGGACCCCCAGCACAAAGGTCCAGAACAATGTTCAGCCCCCAGTCAAGAATGGCTCCCTACATCTATGGTCTTTTTATCTAATTTTCTTGCCTAAATTAACACACTGGTACAATCCTGATGAAGTAGCACCTTTAGCACATGAACAAAAATTTTACAAAGTCTTACCCCTCCAATACATTATTCCAGTGACGTCCCTATCAACCTCCCCCCATATCTGCAATGCCCACCCCCAATACCCATGCAATCATTTGGAAGAAATATTCCACTACAAACTTCTTACATCATGTCCAAGTCTTGCAGCCTTGTGCAGTAGCGTCTCGCCAAGTTTCTTGTTTACAGCCAGGCGCTTCAATTCTGTGAGAAAAAGAGAAATACATTCAATGATATCTAGAGAAATTGGAACTGAGTTAGTTCTCAAATTATGGTATGTCAATTTAGGGTTACAGGTAGTGTTCTATTGATACCACAAACCAACCAAAATTACTGATACTTTTAGTTTTCAAGTTTCTCTTAAGAGTCACGTCTCCAAAGGATGTGGGTACCAGGCTCTTAATACACTGGAGTTTCCCAAGCCTAATATCCACTACTGAAACCGTAAATGTAACAGCAAGCACTAACAGTGTACTGTTCATGTTTTCAGTTACTTCTTGTACGTATAAACTACTTTATTCTCCTACATTTACAGTTACACATACCACAAAATCATCTAAAGGACAGTGAGTGCAACGTTTCCAGTTTTCAAGATGCCACGGCAATTTTTTGGACCAGATGATCAAACCTCCAAGAGTTCAAGACCACGAAAATTTTCAAACATTTTTTAAATTTTTCTCTGCATGAGAAATCTGCAAACTCACAATGGTGTCTGTATCTGTTTGCCCAAATATGTTTCAAACCAGAGGGCTTATTTTCAGCCCTTGTGTCAATCATATATTTTACTGATGTACCAAGTTTAACTGACATTTTACCAACCTTATAAGTTGCTGATGTACCAAGTTTATGAAGACTGACATTTTGCCAACCATTTATTTTAGTAATGTACCAAGGTTACAAAGACAGACATTATGTCAACCATAAATACCAAGTTCACAAGGACTGTCATTTTGCCAACCATATATTTTAGTGATGTACCAAGTTTATAAAGACTGACATTATACCAAACATATATGTTATTGATGTACCAAGTTTACAAAGACAGACATTATGTCAACCATATATTTTAATGAAATACCAAGTTCACAAGGACTGTCATTTTGACAACCATAAATTTTAGTGATGTACCAAGTTTATAAAGACTGACATTATACCAAACATATATGTTGCTGATGTACCAAGTTTACAAAGACTGACATTATGCCAACCATATATTTTACTGATGTACCAAGTTTACAAGGACTGACATTATGCCAACCACATATTTAGTTAGTGATGTACGAAGGCTACAAAGACTGACGTACCAACCATATATTTTAGTGAAATACCAAGTTCACAAGGACTGACATTAAGCCAACGATATATTTTTCTGCTGTACCAAGTTTCCAAAGACTGCCATCAAGAGCCCTGTTTCACAAAGAATTCCAATCAATCTTAAATTTGATCTCAAAAGGACTATTGCATTACAGATCAAACCTAGATTCCATCATAACTCTTTATGGAACAGGACTCTGGGCAAGAATCCCAGGGATTGGGTGATGACTAAATGCATACTCACCCCTTGGGGGTGGGGGAACAGAAGGCCTCAGAATGGTATGGTGGGTGGGAATCACTCTTGCTTTGAGCAGCTGCAATAAAACAGATAAAATGAATTTCAGTTGAAGCATACTTGAAAGAAGTCATACTAAACTGTACAAACACACTCTCTCTGAATATTTAAAAATAGCATATGTATTTGGTTCACATATTCAGCAGTCGAGAAGCCACTTGGACTCTTCAAGGATCCTATAACAGGAAGGTTAGAGTCCTCCTGATTGTGCTAAATATGGTACAACAAGGTGCTCAAAGTTAAACTTTGTATCTTAAATAATGCAGGTAGGCTTTTTGTATGTAGCAATGGAATTTGCTGGCAAGCACAAAATTCTCAATACAGCTTATATCCTAGGTACTCGGGTGGTGACCTACTGTACAAGTAATCTGCCACCTGTGGCATGCACTTAAATAGCTCATGGAAGATTCCAAGGAGTCCCAAATGTTTTAAAGGAAACAAACTATGTAAAAAAATAATGGGGGTGGGGGGCTCTGAGACAGGAATCCCACCAGCATCTCATCCCATCCCCTCTTCCCCCCCCATTCCCACTTGGCTGCACCCCTTCCTTTCCCCATTTGTAGTGGTACTAAAATGTCTTTGTCACCTTTGCCCTTACCCTATTCCTCACTTTCGTTTGCTTTCTCCTTTTTGGAAATCCATTCAGCTGCATGGCAAACAGTCCTGAAGTACTAGGCTTGTTACTCTCCAGTCGTCTCAAGACTGGGGTTTCTGCAGCCTTCCTTTCAATGGGTTTCTCGAAAACACATTTCTTCTCTCTAGATTCTTTTGCACTTGATTTCAAGGCCTGCCACTTCTTTTCTTGCAAAGGAAAGTTTCTAACTAAATGCTTCTTCTGGATTCTGACTTTAAGATCATACTGGGCTGCCAAGAAATATCTCTCTTGAACTTCCATCTGCTTCCTGGAAGTTTTGACCCCATCCTCTTCCATCTGGCCCCCATCAATTGTTGCTGATTCCTTCTCTCCATCTTCTTTCTTTTCAAAAGATTTCTCAGGTGCACTCTGAAGCTCCTGTAGTGTATCTTCCTCCTCATTGACTACTTCATTCACATCTTGACTTTGCTGGGTAGTGTTTTGGAGGACAGCTGATCTTCGTCGCCTACGTTCCATGACTTTTTGTTGCTCTTTTTCAATTTCTTGTTCGTAGCGTGTGTCCCTGTGATAGGAGGAAGCCATGGCTGCCTGACGTCCTATATGAAAGGAAAACAGGATAAAATTGCTGAAAATGCTATTTCATGAGCAAATTTTCTTTCACCCACTACAGCAGGATCACACTCCCATACAGTTTCAAGAATTTCCCAAATGTTGGTACTTTCTTCTATGTTTGTGACTCTTAATCACAGTAAAACTTTATGGTATGGTTTGACCCTTATTCCAGTAAACCTAAGTCCCTCAATTATCTTTTTTTGACTCGATTCTTGTGCTGAACCAAAAAGTTTTGCCAATTATTCCATTTTTCACAGATTTATACCAAACCTTGTCAGAATTATGGATTATTAAAAGATAAACCAGGAAATGACAATCCATACTTCTTCCATCGGAGTTTCGGGTCCTCATCTGCAAAACTTCGGGAGCAAAGTCAGCAAACTTGGGTTTGCTCTGTTGCACAGGGAGCCTTCGGACTTGAGGCGGTCTTCTTTTTGTGACTGTAGGGTAAAAAGCAAGAACCAAGCGTCCTAGCGACACTCAACAGAACTGTTTTTGTATGAAATGTAACACAGCTCTCTCTAATCTATTTTGTTCCATTGATATAAACCAAGTGAATACTAAGCCCAATATCCCAATTTAGCACTCACTGTGATGACAAGGATTCTGTCACAGAGAAACAGTAAGGAAAGTAAATGGGGTTAAGTTTATTTATCTGATGATAATAAAACAACTAAAAGGAAAGGTCTTAGTCTTTAATCTATTTTGAAATGTTTGAGGGATAATTCATCTAAGTATTTTGATCAAATCTGCATTATATTTCTGGTGTGTTACTCCACCTACAAGTGGATTAACTTGTCACATTTTCACCCAGATTATGAACTTGGAGAAAGCACTTGTCACATCACAACCTCACATTAAAGCTTCTTGGTTTTTCTTTGAACTTTCCCACCAATTTTCTTCTCCAATGTAACCATAAGGTAGAGAGGCCTGGGGATGCTACAAACTTTGCATTCCCTCTTTACTTCAAGGTGAAAATAATAGAATGAAAACACAGAAACAGGTCATCAACGTGACAAAGCTCATCAATGTGAAGAGGTGATATCAGCTGTGCTTGCTTCAAGTTCACTTTAGATTACAAACATACACCTTCATCACCAGTATATCAAGAGCTAAACATACAAACTGACTAAAAATTTCACCACAAGTAGATGTAGCTCCTCTTACATCAAAACCTTATTTTTACTAACAAAACTGGTTCTCTAACAATCCCCCACCCCTGTCTGGTGGGAATTGTCCCCAGGGGGTTGTTCAGGGAAACCATCTCCGTGTTAGTTGGAGGTTCACGAACTAAACCCTTCACTCACAACCCCTGGTCCTTTAACAAATGTTAACACTTGGACACTGAATGTACACATCAGTAGTAACACATCATTAATACTCTCACAAAGTTTCCATAAGTCTGATTTGCTCTTTTCTTTAATACCAATGATATTTTACTCCCATAATTAGATCATCACAATATTTATGTTTTGATAAATCATGGTTAAAAGGATATTTTTATCCAATTCCTCACCTTTTCTGGATGAAGTTCTCCTGGGAGCTATATGGTAGTATCGTCTCACTCTTCTCTTTCTTTTCCGTTTTGGTTTTGGAGGTTCCTCTGCTGCCTCTTCTTCCACTTCTCCAGCTTCTTCTTCTTCTTTATTTTCTGATGTATCATCTTCTTTGGGAGCAAATTCTTGCTCTTCTTCAGTTTTTTCGCCATCTTCTTCATCATCCTCCAACAGCTGGTCCTGTTTATCAATGGAAAAAAAAAGAAATTTTTGTTACAACGTATTACTTCCGATTTTAATGATGGTTGTATTTGTATCTTTTGCTTTCGAAAATACGAACAATGAAGGTTAAAATTAGACTGTACCAAAAGTGTGTCAATGTAACCTTAAATTATTAATATGTGCTACAGACTTCAGAATTGGCAGTTTGCGATTAAAACTGTTGGCCTATTTTCACAGCATTACTAACGTTACGCCGCTACACATTACACGCAATGATTGCACAATTGTGGTGATTCCCCATTAACTTACAGGAATATACGTGTGATTCATTGCCAATTAATTGCAAAAATAATTATAAGGGTGTACATTAAAAATAATGGACTTGCTTAAAATTTTAAAATACATTTCAAAGTAAGTAGCAATGGTCTACAACTACAAGACAGAAACCGTTTGCTGTGCAGGGGTTCCACCAGAAACCCAAAGGGGGGGGGGAACATATCACTGCTAAACCCAGATTCCAAATTGATGCTGTCATTGGTCAAAGTTACAAGTGGGTTCAGGGGGACAAAAGCTTGCTTCAAGGCCCCTGTATTGTGCAATTTGAAGGGTTTTAAAGGACATTTATTTATGTAAGGTCAAACACTGCTGCAAAGGAGTCCTCTTATTAAGTAAGAAACCAAGATACTGAAAATATAATATATTTTTATGGAAATGAAAATGAGAAGGGGGGACATATCCCTTCCTTCCCCCCCCCCACTTGACCGACACCCTACTGTGAAAGCATAGGTATCTCTTCCAACAGCTTGAATGACAGCAGCATACAATAACACACCAGGAAAGATAAACTTCCATTACAGTAACAACTTTGGGTGGGTGAGAAGAAAAGTCCTGTGGGGAAGTACCATACTTTATTAGTGTGAAATTTATAATACAAACTACAAGTTTCAAAAATAACATTGCATTCTCTCATTTTATGTTGGAGTGATGGCAAGGTGGGGTTGGGGCATGTTACCTCTGCCAACTGTACGATACTATTCTTATGATGAAAGCCTAACACAACCACACAAATCAACCAGTGAGAATGAGATAATCACATACTGCTGTGCTCACATACGCACTATGCACCGCGTTCTACAAGGACAACGAAGAAAAAAAATCAACTTCTTACCGGTATTTTACACTCTTTGTCATCTTGGTCTGCCCTAGCTATGATCTTTGTGTCAGTGAATGTTTTAATCTCCTCCTTCTCTGCCAATTTCTCCTTAATCACTTCTTTCTGTGGCTCGTGTGAACTAAGGAGGGCTGTTTTTAATCTTTCATTCAGGGCCGCCAGTATTCTCCTTCTTGGATCATAAGAAACTGACTTTGAAAAGGACGAATTGACCAAAAATTCACTTCTTTCGTCAGGCAACTCAATTTTGGAAGACTGTAAGTTGCTGCTCCCAGGTTCACTAAATACATACAAATCATCCTTGGTCTCAGTTTTTTGCAAAAATTTTGAATTATCTGTCAATTTCTCAAATTCTGTCTCCTGAATGTCAACCTCTTTCTTAATCCTGACTTTTTCTTCTGGCTCTAACTTGACACCTTCCACATCAACATTTTCAACTATTACAGGCATTTCCGAAGCAGGTTCATAAATAACTCTATCGAGCAAAGCCTTCTCTTCAAGGCTCCTTTTGCTAACCACGCTTGTTGGTTCTTTGTGAGTAACAGAACCAGAATGAATGACACTATTTGAAGTCAACTGAACAAACTGAACCTTTGAATCTGTCACTTTCACAAGAGGGGGAGGGTCATCTTTTTCCACATCTTTCTGCCCTTCCTGCACTTTAGGTATGATCTGCTGAGGACTGGTTCTGGTGGACACTGCTGTCTTCTTTTCCTTATCCAGCAAAGATGGGCTTTCTGAAGTTTCATTCGTTAAATCTATGACCTCAGAACTGTCAGAGCTTTCGTCAATACATTTGGAAATCTGGTGGGCAATCATGTCTCTGAAATTAATAGCAAAACCTTTGCTTCTTTGAATGTGCATGTTGTGGTTTTCTCGCAATGTATTTAATAGCTGCCGCTGTTTCTCTTGGTCCTTCCCCTGAAATAGGTCCCTTAGGGCTGGGTCCATACTTGCAAGGATATGGTCCCTTGCTTTTTTGGGGTTAAGCAAATTTTTTCGATTACGGAAGCTTGCTGATACAGCACCAGGAGATTTTTCTGAAGGTTCCCGTTTTAAATGATCAGTAAAGTAATGAGGGGCTTTCATTGATGTTGATGATTTTAGGGTGTTTTGTGAAATGGGATGAGGTAAACCCTGGGATATTGGCCCCCTGGAAGCCGTGGCTCCAGCCCCTACAGAAGAGCACCTGATATTATCTTGTGGTTGTGCTTGAGTCTGTGGATTCTCTCTGGAGTTCTGTACGCTCAGTTTTTGACATTCTCTTTGATATTCTCGTGGTTTGGATTCAAGATGATTCCTTATGAGCCACTGACATGATTGTAGCTCCTCCTTTGGAGGTTCCTTATTGGGTCTGTTCTGGGGTACCAAAGAAGGACTTCGTCTGTGAGTAATGTCCTTGGGTGTGAATTTATACTGATAGCTACTGCAAGGTACCTTCTTACCACTACCCTCCCCTATCCTTACTCCAACTCGTGGTGGTGACTGGGTGTTAAATCCCCCAGGGACTGGGTGAATACATGAACTAGCTTGTTTAAGGTTCTTTTTTAAGTGCATTTCATACAAGAGTCTTCTCTTCAAATCTTCTTGCTGTTCTAGATGGCTGGTAGGTCTTGCTGATGACAACGGAGGACTTTGAGTGGGTAATGATGACTGGGAACTACTTTTCATCTGTGCAGCTAGCTGAGAAGATTCTTGCCTACTTCTCAACAGCATCTGTCTTTTCATGAACTCAAAATATGCATATTTCTCCAGGATTCTCTTATCAATCTCTGCTTGTTGAGGTGTTACATTTCTATGAGGATGCTGCTGTTTCTGATCTGTGCCTAAAGATGGAGATGGATGATGGGCAGTCGAACGCATCATCATTTTTCTTAGGGCTTCCTCCATCTCAGCATCCACAGCACCATTTTCTTTAATAAGATGGGGAGATCTTTGGGGACGATATGATTCCTGCTCTACTGGAATCCCCATCGCAGCTGCCCTTGCCAACAGCTGATTTTTCTTCTCCTCATTCACAAGTCTATTGTGTTCTGAAATTTGCTGGGCTGTTACATAAACTGGCACTTGATCATTTTGGGACAAAGGTCGAGAGCTACTTGCACCAGCAGTTACAAGAGGTGGGACGGCCATCTGGGCTCGCTTCACTGGAAGTCTGGCTTCTTTGTGGGGTGGACTACCATGCCTGTGGGATGGACTACCATTCATGTGGGGTGGACTACCATGCCTGTGGGATGGACTACCATTCCTCTCAAGAATCTTGGCACTTTGAAGAGCAAAAGCTTTTCTAGCAAATCTTAACTTTTCATCAGTGGTCATGTCTTTCCCTTTTGCTTTTAATTGTATATACTGATGATTTATGAGGTCCAACTCTGTCAATTCACTCTGCAATCTCTCATGGACCAAAGGATGAACTTTTCTCTGCTGCCGGGCGTAATGGTCCATATGTGGTGCTCGAAGTCCTGGGTAAATAGGAGGCGGCTTTGAGAGGATTTCTGGACAGTGCCTCTTTGGTGTCATGGTGTGGTCCCCTTTTCCATTTTGAGATTCTAAGGTCCTCTGTCTTTTCAAAATATTTTGAGAGCTTAGTTCATCAGTCTCTGGGTCTTTCTTCCTCTTGATGGAGAGATCTAAAGGAGCACTGAGATCTAGTGGTGACTCTTGAGACTGAGGAGTGTTAGCTCGGTGGGCCACCATTTTGGGTTGGTGAGGAAGAACTTTGGGCACACTGTGGGCAACTGCTGCATTGTAGTTAGGGTTCTGACGGACAATTGGGTGAGCCACAGCAAGGGGAAATCCCTTCCTCTTGTGGATAGAGTTGAGGAGGGCCTGGTGAGAAGTGGATGTTGCAATCTGCTGAGGAGGGACTACCATCACATTAGAGGCCAACTGCAAGAGAAAAAGATTATAATTTATAAATTTAAGTATCAAAACATAACGAATACTCATCATGATCTTTTGCATACAGGTTTTAATGTACAAGAACAATACACAGGGATGTATAAATTTTTTGATTATTACTGTTGGGTAAATATGAGCCACCCTTGGGGTGGTTTAAAATAAAGGTAGAGTAGTATTCCCCTCCCCTTTAAAGAGTTGCTTTTTTCAGGCTTTCTAATAAAGCAAAATGGTGCAAGGGTAGTTGTGAAATCTGAACAACTGTATGTAATTTTAGACAGCTGAAATGATACTGTAACAAGTAAGAGAATGGTAAATTTGGCTATTTTTACATACCTGTCGGGTAAATTTGGCTATTTTTACATACCTGTCAGGTAAATTTGGCTATTTTTACAAGAGTGTCAGGTAACTGTATTTAGCATAATTAATGGCAGGTGTTATCACCTGGTGCCACCTAGTGTGGACATATCTCTGCATACACATAAGTAAAAACTTCTTTATCATGGCATGAAATCAAAGAAAATTGTATGGTCTTGTAATCTAATATCAGAACTACTGTACACTAGTACATCATGTAGCTGTAAGGCCAAATGCCTTAGCACTGTATTAATACCCCCCCCCAAGCTATGAGTAAACACATCCCCAAATCTAGTCAAACTGAGATAAATGCAACAGTTGGAAAAAGAAACTCATTTTGCCACAATAGTAATTATTGCTCACATTTGGTTTGTGTCATGATGGCAAAGTTACTGAAGGCCAATTGCAGAGGAGTTTTCATTTTATTTGAAAGTTGATTTTCTTTATAGCCATAAACCAATCACGAAAGCAAGATATACCTTAATACAGCTGGCACACTGAGACACAGCTAGGGCAATTTTTTTTAATTACACTGCATTCAACTTGTTTCTGTGTATTTTGATTGGAAGCAAGCATTTTCCACATACAAAAAACCACCTCTTGGCTTATTCCATACATTAGCAGCAGTTGTACAATAAACATGGATACATTCATTGACACAAGGGGTCTAAGGAGACAAACCCACACATTCAAGGAGGTATTAATTATCATCTCCTTCCTTTCGTTCCTTATCTGTTACCCACTGAAATCATAATAGTTTCATTCATGCTTACCAGCAAATGACATCATGGCTGGTTGTCAAAAGAGTTCATAAGGCATGCTTTCTATGTTGTCACAATGAAAAGCAGATTCTAATTCATCTACTTGCTGCCTGCAATCTAGTAAGCACTTACACTGTGAGCAAAACCTAAAAAGCATGCATGTGTCCTCACACATGCTCTATGCCAACCAGTGATGTAAACGTGAATGGCATAAATAGTTACATCACTATACCTGCATTGGCATGGTTGGTGGATGGTGGAGTTCCAATGGTAACTTTGGATTTGATGTTCTTGATGGTATTTGGGATCCAATCCTTACGGAGGATAGAAGGGGGGGATTCGATGACAAGTGGGTCATATGGTGTGATCTGAAATAAATTGGAAAGAGAAGTAGATGATATTGAGAGTATGTTCACTGTAAGGCTGTTCACGAAACCATTTTCGATTTGAAAACCTTTTTTAATTTGAAAACTAAAACCAGTTTTGGTTTGATTCTGTTCCTAAATATTTGCACAACTGAAAAACCGGTTGTTGAAAAAAACTGGTCTAGAACCAATCCTGGTTTGATTTCCATTTTAAAATTTTATTTTGCCACACATTTTCACACTTTTAGCCACAAAGTCTGCAACCTTAAAACAAATGTACGGGAATTCATCTATCCTAACTTTTATAAAACTTCCGAAAATTTCCTACATGTGGCTAGACCGGGACGTATGCACAGTCAATGTACTTTTTTGAAAAACTGGTTTTGATTTAAAAACCGGTTTAAGCGGCTGCAGAAACCATTTCTAGTTTTGAACAAACTACCGTCTCAGCCTTTATTCACTGATAAAGCAAGATATGAACTGGGACCAATGGTAAAGGGTCATTTAACTCTTACCATATTTATTCAATAGCAAATTAAAGTTCATGGAGACCCAAGTACCCATGCTACAGTATGATGATGGCCTTTGCTGTGCACCAATTCCAATTGGTCTGGAGTTGCAAAACCTCAGGGAATTATGCAAGGAACTCCTTGGATCAAGGAAATCTACTAACATATCCAAGAACGAGGAAAGAGGAAAATGAAATATTTGAAAAATTTTACACCTTTTGGAAATTTGCATACTAAGTGGAAACTGCTTCCCACCAATGATCCTCTTGCCAATAAAAAAATGGAGGTAAAAAACTGCAGGTAGGCCTAAGTATTGGTATAGGAGCCTAATTTGATTGGGGAGGAGGGGGGTATTGTGACTTGCCCGAAATGTTGGGGGCTGCAGCACCCTCCCCCACCCCCTACCTCCTTGCCACCCACACCCTGCCTCCTATGGGCCTTAGCTGTTACTTTAGGGCCTACCGTTCACTGTTCCCACCATCCTCAGCTTTCCTCTTCTCATGGTTCTGAAATACTTCCAGCATAATGGAGCTGTTCAATTCACCATTTAAATTCCTTCATTGGCCATTTTATTTTGATCCTATGAAGCCAGGTCAACACAGCACTCTGATGAATCAAGACTGGTATTCTACAGTACAGTGCCTGCAAAGCACAAAGAAAAACCTGTGTCAAAGGATTATGCCATGGTACAGTACAAGTAGGCTAGGTCTTAAATGTATTGATACATGGAGGAAGTCAAAACTGCCCAGTGCCTTCCTGATGACCGAGTGACAGGTCCACAACCAGGGCACTCTATCAGGGGCACAGCAGGCTACCTCTAGTACCACTTCCAAATGCACAAAAATAAGGACATGAAAATATAAAGCCTTGTCAGCTGGTCACTGCTATGCACCAGGTTTGTGTACACAAATAGCCTTCTGTGCATGTGATACATGCCCACCAGTTGTAACATTAGGATGTGTCATTGTGCCCTTGCAAGTTGCAGGCCTTCAAAAAGGTAGACAAATCTTCGCCAAGTAATGAAGTGCTGGTAATATATGGCTACCTACGTCTCCACGTAACCTGTGCAACGTTATGGCTACGTTAGACTTGGTCTGGTGTCTAACGTTAGGCCTAACGTTAATAAACTACAACTTGCTCGCATAACGTTCAAAATTTTAAGTTTAAGTTTTCCGAGCTTAGGCTAAGCTACGTGTGTAGTAAACAAACCGACGTGCTTCCAAATTCCATCTAGAACTCTTACAAATCACAGTCTCAGTTTAAGCCAATTTTCCTTTTCAGTTTGCTTTTAGCTCCTCCCGAATCTCATCACATCACCTCCCGTTAATTATTTATTGCCCACGATCAGCGCGGCGGCAAACATGGACTGTGACACACTTAACTAGCCTTTTTCAAACAATCCACTTTACACGTACCCTTATATAAATTTGAGGAAGTAAATGCAACGCATTACTATATTTGTTCCAATGTACAATGTGATTCAGATAGCCTATGTACGTCTCACCAAGGAGGTTCAGCATGGAACCATCTTTGTCTCTCCACGCTGCAAATCCAATCGGGCTGGCTTGCAAATCATTGTCAAGGCATACAAGTCTTTTACTGACGTCATGGTACCCTACACTCTTCGTATAAGCTGATGCATTTATAGTTTCATACTATGCGGTGTGCGCGCATTATTTGTCTTCAAGCGAGCAATGATGACGTCACGAGGAAGACTTCCATAATAGAAAGTGTTCCTGGATTTTTTAATGCAACTTTAAGTAGAGCTGACAATATGCAAATACAAGGGCCGAGCATCTTGGGGTCGAGTTAACGGTCTGCCTTTTTGAGCAAATTCATCGGAACATATTTCACTATGTAAATGGCGGTATAGTTAGCAATTCACTCTCAGCGGAACAATGTCTCTCATCTAGCCACTAAGACGGCGTGTTTGGTCTAGTGGCAGAGCATCCGCCTCTCATGCAGGAGGCCCGGGTTCGATTCCCAGGTCGAGTCATACCAAAGACTTTAAAAATGGAACCATCTGCCGTTGTGCGTGATGCTGCGCATAACCAGTGGAGAAAGGGAAAACATGCCAGAGAGCCACAACTGGAATAAAAGGCCGTGGCCGGCTCGACTTGAACCAATTGGTTGGAAACTAGGCCTTTAAACCTCATCTAACTAACTCATCTAGCCACTGACTGCCGTTGTCATCCAATCCACACTTGATATCATGCAAAATTTCAAGTCTCGAGACTCTTCAACCCCAACCTTTCGTCATGTCTGCTCCTTAACCCTAAGCTTGTGCCACCTCTGGTACACTGTTTTCATGTTATTCCATTTGAACGTTCTTTTATGTCTCATTTTTTTTAGTTTGTCTCAGTTATGTCGTTTATATTTCCTTGTGTTTTATGTTTTCCAAGGTACCAACCCAATCAATCAATCGATCAGAAATTTATCAATCAGATAAGACCCCCTAAAAATGTCTGTCTAGTTGTTAATTTATGCAATATTTGGCAAGCAGCTTGAAGCGAAACAACCTTGTGAACACAACCAGATGTGCAAATTGAGAAATTTCTCTATGAATTTTGTTAGATTACGGTAAATCACCGTTCAGACAAACCATCGAAGCAAGCTGGCACATAATAAACAGGTTTACATGTAAACATTCCATAATTATGTCACATTAATTTTCTGCTCAACAAATTCATTTTTTTTTCTCAGTATTACGTGACTTTGCACACCATGTTTTCAACTTCGCTTTACAAAAGCTTAGTTAACATTCATACATAATCTACTGGCATATTCTCTCTAAAACACAAGCCTTGGGAGTCTTTTTACAACACGAGTTTTGAAAGTCGAGACTCGGATTTAGGATGATCTTAACAGCATTCGATGAAACGGTTAAGCTGATAAGCGGAAGTGTATTTACCGCAGCCATATTCGGACGAGAGATAGCGGGACTCACCATGCATAGGCGCCAGAGACAGACAGAGGTGTGGTGGGCGGGGGAGGGGGTACAGCTACTTCCCAATTGGGGCCACAAATGTGCTATTTTCGGGCAAAATTTATGCTATTTTCGGGCGAACATGCATTAGAATTTCGGGCCAAAAATGGTACACCCACCCCCAACCCTAGCTAGAACTAGTCCCGTGTGCATGTGGGATGCACACACTACCTGCTTAAATACCCGCAAAGGCCTCATTCTCGTTCTGCGGCCGCCTCTTCTTTTTGACGAGCCTTAGGCTTTTAACTGAAGTATAAGGAAAGCAATTATAAAATAGCGCCCATTTTGGAAAATTTTTGAGTGTCGGCGGGTTATTCCCATGTAGTTATATATCAGCTCCCTGATTATATTTTTAAGTAGCCTACAAATGGATTTCGCAAGCCACTGAGAGGATTAAGTTCACAGTACTTCACTTGAATTTATACGTGTATGTAATCCTCCCTTTGCTTTGTTCTACTTCTACTGTTTCTATACCTTTATTACCGGAGGCAAAACCGGGTGGCGTTTTCGATTCCTCTAACTTTTGAAGCCCTGTCTTTGCCTCTGCGATCTAGCCTATATCAAAGTTACAATCAATCTGGGACACTCAACCCTGACGAACGTCGTATCTCGATGGCGGCTGCCCAACTGCTTACAATTCACTCAACAATTAACCACCAGCCAGTAAGCGTAGACGAGGAGGTTATTCATTTACTTTATTGCTTACTTAAAACCCGAAGCAATAACCACACTCTTCGATGTGCAGCGTTACCGAGTAAACGTCTTCAGGACCCGGACACCCGACAGAACAATTCGACACATCGGATGTGTCACTTTCGACACTTGAAATGAAAGGTATACTAACAGATCATCAGTCTGGTCCTGATTATTCGGCATCGGAACCAAGCCCGCGCAGACATCGATACAAATCTCTGTCACTTCTCTCCACATTGTTATGTCTCTGGCGTCGTGTGCTAATATTTAGGTGACCGGCTCGTATCGATACATTTCACCTTTCAGTTCCCCCTGATTTACATAAGAAGCGATAGTGACGTCATACAACAATCACCTAGGCAACGGCATGTACTACCCAGTGAGGGCTTGGTTAGATGAGGCCGTGCTTTCGCTAATATCATTTTAAAATATTTCAATCTGATACGGCAATTACGATTTTCCGGAGTTGCCCGAAACATTGACATGTGGTTCTACGACAGGCAAACCACCGTCTAGGCGTGAGCATTTGATTCGCAAAGCTTGATCATAGTTGATCATTGAATTCTCGCCTCAAAAACAGCTAGGGAAACATCGGAATGAAAAGTTCCTCTGCTAAGAGAACTAGTCTATAAGAAACCTAAGGTACATATTTTAGGGTGAGGCAATAGGAGAATCATGTCACAGTCTATGTCCCAACGCCCTAGGTAAGTAGGTATTCAGACTTCAAATAAGAGTCGAGATTAGTTGCATCACAGCGTATGGAAATACATTTCACAGGGGGTTGGAAGGGGGTTCGAAGGTATTTGCCCTGAAAATTTTACCTGGTATGGCAGTGGCGGGGCGTCCATATAGTCAGGGGGTCGTTCGCACCCCGACGGTCGTTCGCACCCCCGACGGACTCAAATCGCCTGTCGGCGCCTTTTTAGGTTTTTACAGTATAGAGGCATATAGAGTATCTACCTAGTTCAAAGCGCCCTGGAGGCCATTCTCGCCCCTCCGACCGAATTCCCTAGCGCCGCCTCTGTGGTTAGCCAAAGGAAATAGAACGACTAAGGCCTGGGCAAAGCTGGACGGACAGTTTTTATGCTGGTCTAACATTAACCTCAGTATGGCTTAACTACACATACAACACCCGTCGGCTAAACATTTGTATGCCCATATGTCCGTGAACTAGGCCGAGGGAATTGGAACGTGCAGTGGTAATCTATAAAATGTAATTTTTATCAAAAATTTCATTCATGGATTAACTTGTCACTTCAACATCATGAACAATTAGAATCAATTTATTAATTAATACAATTTAATTAATTTATGCTGGATTCGACATAACTTAAATTTCATTAATTTTTTTTGTTGTTGTTGTCTGGTTGTCTGTCATTCCCCCTCCCCTTTGGAAAATTTTTGGAATTTGAAAGGGGCCTACCTAGATCGCAAATGGTGCAACATTTGAGTGGATTTCTGCCCTAATGAGGAGCCCGGCCGGCGCCACGGACGTTATGCACGGAATCAGTCTACATTCTGATCTTCGAGATGAAAGTAGTGTAGTTGCGCTCGAAGGTTACAATGAGGGCTTGTGAATTAGGAAGTCCTGTCGCAATTAAAGAAGACAAATATGATATGCTGGCAGCAAGGATCTGGCAAAATTATTCTGGTGAGGCGGATTCTTTCAAAATTTACACCCGCGTAGAATTTGTTTGTCAGATTTTTGTGCGACATTATATATGATATATGAATCAGAAATGTCTTGCGTAAGCGAGCGCTTTGCGCATAATACGCATGGGGTCAAGGAGCCTGCGCTGAATCTATACCTTGTTTGCCTTCTTGGGCTTTACCTCTCCCTCCCCACCCCTTCATGGTCTCCAGGGGCGCTACCACTTCCCCTCTCTCTTCCCTCTTCTTTCTCCCTTTTTTCTCTTTTTTTTCTTTTATTTTCCCTTTTTCCCCTCATTTTTTGGGGGGAGGGGGTGGGCGACCGCCCCAATCACCCCCTGGCTACGCCACTGCGCCATATTGCCTATTTTAACCACAATTCCACTCATTCTTTGTGAAAATTGTCAGTGGCGAATGGGTTATGGAACCCCTTGCAAAATTTGTGGGTCTAACATAATGAAATTTAATGTTAGTACGTGTACTGTCATGGCTGCCGAAAAGCCACGCCCTAATCGGTGGTTCACCGAGCTGTTATCAGGTTATTGAGGAAAACGCAAGCTTCTGAGTGTCTCCGTACTTGCTTAACCTTGTAATTATTAGGCTAGCAAGCCAATACAATGTGATACATAAGTATTAAGTTTTCTACCATTCGGAACAATATTTGTTTTTCAAATGGGGAAATCTCCCAGACTGGTCAAGGACATAAACATATGTATCTAAAAGTCGGTTGAGGTAATCAAATTAGACTTTACACAACGATGAAAGCATTGTTTAATTGTGGTCGATACATTCTGATCCGTGACTTGGTCGATGTTATAGGGTTACCTAAGGATCCACGAAACATGGTCAGTCAATGCGGAAGGCCTACATGTTTGAGGAACGAAGGCTAGGCCCCTTTCGTGCTTTGATAACCTTCCATTATAGAAAATTTCACGCCTGAGGTTACCAGGGAGTTTTGCTTAACGAACGACGAAATATCATGGCTGAGCCCTGCACACGTAAAACGTACCCCTTTTTAGGCCAAACTTACTGCCTTGTCAACAATGTCAACGGTTTACAAAGGTGACAATTGAACCACCCAAAACGAGCCCATTGACGCCCTTTAAGATTCAATCGTAGGTCTACCACCAGTTCATTTTGCACACAGACACGATTATTCTCTCTCCAAGAACTGAGTAAACACGACGGGTGCATACTATTATTTACAATGGGATCAGTTCAATTGACGGTCACTTGCAGGGTGGTTCTCGGTGATGGCAGTTAAGGGATTTACCCGTGTCAAACACGATTGTTTTTTTTTTTTTGGCTCAAAAGTCACGAAAAATTCTTTTCCACTGGAAATGAATAATGACCGATAATAGTTGAAGTTGTACGCAAAATGAGTGATTTCCCGTAAGAGATACAAGCGTTACAAATCCGTTCATGTACTGGCGCCTGCGCCTTCTCAATCAACCGTTCGGGGCCCAAGGCCTAGACCTACGCGTAAAAGAAAGGGACTAATCTCGATTGCGGTCGGAACATTTTTGCCAAAAAGTTCAAAGCAAAAAAGTAATAGCTTTCCCTCACAAAGTGTATATATTTTTCTCGAAAATTAGCAGTATAGCCTTCCCGATATATTAAGCGGGCACCGGGCGCTATTTACCTCGGGGTTCGTTATGTTTTGCTCCCGGTCCCCTCAAAAATAAGACAACCGGGGAGTCGGCAATATTCTGTTTTTAGCGCCCGCTAAAGCTTCATTGTTTGAACGTATCACACTTTGTATAAATCCAGAATTGCTAAAGGCCACTCCTGATCATGAAATAGTTGCTCCCGGTTCTGCCAGAAAATCATACAACCGAGAGCTACTTTTTGTCAGCTTAGGCTCTCGGTCTGTGTCCGTTTAACATAAGGCTTGTTCCCGAATCGGCGGGGCTCTAGTTCCCGCCCGGCCTACTGTGCCTCTTGGATAATCAACGTCCTAGACACGTGGGCCATTAAAACTTCCCTTCGATTCACCTCCGTAGCCTGTACGCACCCGAAACCTAGTATGCAAAACTAAAACACGTGAACAATTGCTTAGATTACTAACGCGTCGAAGGATGTTGAAGCTAAGGATCAATTTTATTATCACACAAGAGTTTTAACGACATATGGCATATGTCAGAAAGACTACCTGACCGTTCATAATTCTCTGAACTTTCTTCCAACATTTTTCTTCCCTCCCCTTATTCTGTCATTCACAAATGATGCGACGGATTTATTTCCGACTGCTCTTTGGTACCCTCTTCAAAGTAAGATATAGTGTGAACTCCGTCCCGCCCACGTATCAACTTACCTTACAAATATGCTGCCTCTCCGCTTACCTTGTCCTTTGCTACATTTTGTACGGTAATTACTATTCACCACAAACTCCATACTATCATCCCTGCACCCACACATCCCATTAACGTCCCTGCACCCACGCGCCCCTCGAATGTCCCTGCATGCATCACATAAAAGGGTGGGTGTTGCCTTTTGTACGCCTCGAATTTGGTATACGCCTACCCCTTGTCATCTTGTGACCAACACCAACGAGAGCCGCTACGCGAGCTAGCACCCCCGTCGAACAGTGGCGTCACCAGACTTTTATTCTGGGGGCGGGGACAAGGGGGGCACAACAGTTCGATGAGGGGCACCACTAGATAATGGCGGATGCGGTATGTTGTGTGATCGCTTGCCTGGGGGAGGGGTCTAAGGTAAGGGGTGTCCTTACATGCAATTTGGTGCCACATACGTTACCTTTTGAAGAAAAATTTGTGTTGAAAAATTTGCGAATTTT
>WURT03522687.1:0-21442 GCA_009936505.3 Holothuria glaberrima | reverse complement strand
TGACTTTTAAATGCGTTGACAGCCGGAGCAATCGTTTATATGATATGCTGTACTTGATCACTCTACAAGTGTCATTTTTCAAACCTCACTTTTCCTTGTTCTATTGGTGTATTTTGCAAACTCATCAATTAAAGCTATTATGTACTGCCACAAGTGATTTGATTGCACTCAGGTTGTTAGCAATATCTCCGTGAAGCTTACCCATTAATATCTAGTTCATACTTTATTGCATGCTACTAAGTTACATTAAGTTTCACTACACAATGGATAGAACAAAGTGCAATGCAGGATGTAATGGAAACCTCCCTTGTGATTTCTGTGTAAACTTGCAAAATGCAGGGATGTTAATGCATTGTTTTTCTTTGAAGTAGTTTTGAGTCAGTCCTTTGTCTATCTCTACATCAGGTGTAATTTCTGTCATAACGTTAGTTGCACATAATAGGCATTCCGCAATAGAAAAGACCAGGAGAAGGGCTGAAAGTTAACTTTTTAGAGGGGCATTTCCTCTTGATGTACTTCTGTCTAAAAATCAAGTAGCTGTGGAAATGGTGTACCAATTACCAGAAAGGAAACGGTGAAGCCAGTAACAAAAAGTAGTGGTGCTTTTATTTAAATTTGTTCGTTTTATGTCTTCAGTTAATCATATATATGTACAGACATAAAATGAATTGGAAATAAAAACATAAGTACATGAGGTAAGCGGAAGTGCACAAAAAACTTCCCAAGCTTGAGAATATGCAAACTCGAGACTACAATACAGGAGGCTTTAAAGTACTAATACTTTCCGATTATTTTTTTCAAGAATGAAAAGAAATAATGGTTAAATTTAAAAATAAGTTACAACTAAACAAATATCTGAAAACATTTATAGCATTTTGAAAAGACTGTAAAAAAATCAACATGTAGATCTATTTCAGATATCACAAACTGAGAAAAAAATGTTGGAAGATGCTGAAGCTAGACACTGTTTAGGCCAGGGTTTTCAGGCTGGGCAACGCTATCCCACCGTAGTGCAGTTTCTGGTGGGACATGAGCTCGTCCCAAGTCCCATAGAAAAAAAATAGGACTTATACAATACTATGATATATATATATATATAATATATATATGCCTAAATTAAAGTTATAAATTTCACCAAACTGCACAATTTCAAGTGTTTCTATCCGAAATTTTCGACATATCGGAGGTGAAATCCCCGCGTTCGGCACTCGTGATTGTCGCCCCTACGATTAACAATAATGGTGGGACGTGCTACATTTATAAATGCCAATTTGGGACTACAGCCACAGAAGGTTGAAAACCCCTCGTCAAAGTTGTTGGTGGTGGCAATTTATAAGTGTGCTTTCTTATTAACTTTAATATTTCTTCGTGCTTTGGAACCAAGCTAATCATGTTCACATTTTTTGAGTGACGTTTCATCCTCCAACATGATCATGGACTTGTGCAGGGTGTTAAAGGAAATATGTAGCAAATGCAGTACTCTTTTTGTAAGGCTGAAGAAAACAGCACTATTATACTGGGTAATTTACAAAGTAGAACAAAAAAGTTATTAAGATAACTCTCTGGGTTTTTAGCTTAGATAAACTGTTATGATCATAATAAGTGACAATGGGTTAGCTTCCTGGCTTGGCCAGATTATCGTTAGTGCAGCAGAATCTGTACCCCACACTTTTAAAAAAAGAAAAATCCTAAGTTTGATTTGTGTGAAATGAAAAAGTGAACACACATTTCAAGTATGTGTTAGTCAAACTTAAGCTCTGGTAGTGTAACTACATGTGTACCCTCTGCTATATAGTGAAAAGGAGGGCTTAGGAAATAAGGGGCGAAAGTTAGACAAGCTAGATGACATTCATTGATAGCCCTCTCATCTCCATTTTAGCCTGTGCAATGAAGCGTAAATAAGTTGTAAAGCTGATCAACCCTGCAGAGCTCTTCTTGTTTGAGCACACTGCAGTCTTGTAGAATTACACGGTCAGATCGAGCGTGAAATCGCTACGATAAAGGGCGGATCAAGTGTTACTAGGCCAGGTGTAGCGGAAAATCGTGGGCGCGTGTATCAAATACATGGTCTCTAAACCGATCGCGCCGGCATATTTGGTTAGGTTGGACGTACTCCACAATCCTAGGTCGAGATTTTGCGCTTCATGATAACTTCTGGAATTATTAGTATCTTGATAGCAACCTTGTACTGGGTAATATTTGACAAAAATGCTGGTGGGGTTTATCTTATGTTTTATAAAATAACAATGGTGTCATTACCACTCATCAGTCTGTGTGTCTCTTCATTTTCTGATCAGTTTCAATGACTTCCAAATCTTGGTTGCCTGTACTTTTGTGGATTTATTCCTTTGCAGTAAGTGTGAGCAGTACTGGAAATAGTACCTTGACATAAATAACAGTACTTAAAATTCAAATTATTATATTGTGAGGGAAGGTTTTAGCTTAACAAGTTGAGCTTTTGTCATGGCAGTGCATCTGTGTGTCTGTCCGTCTGTCTGTTAGTCGGTCGGTCGGTCTGTCTCTCTGTATGTATGTTTGTCTGCCTACCTGTATGTCCATCATCATTGTTCAAAAGGCTACTGTGTGTAGGTTTTTCACCGTTCTTTGTCAAAGTTGGGTAGGTTATAACACATATCAAGGGCTTGATAAAAATAGTAACAGAAAGTAGGTCAAAGGTCATTTGGGGCCATGAGAGGTCATAGAGTGAAATCATCTAAAGACCTTCAACACCTAGTAGTTATGTCCGAATCTTAATCAAATTTGGCAGTTTTCATAGTCAGGGTAACACTGACGCGGGGTAACGTGTTTTCATTTGGTCTTTTCACTTATACCTCGACGCCAGGGAGCAAAAGGTGAAGAAACTCACTTCCCAACCAAAATTGTGGAGGGGCAAAGAGGGATAAGAACGCTCATCTTTTATGAATGTCCTTAAGGTTGTGAATTTTTACCCAATGAAAAACGTGGATGGAAACAAGTTTTTTTGAAGGCCAAAACAACACATCTTTTAGTTGAATCCAATACTTACCGAGAAGTCGAACAAATGAAAGGAAATAAGATTTGTTTTAAACCTTCAAAAGCTTAACGGCTACATCATTGTAGATGTACAATTAAAAACGTACCAGATTAATTCTTTTAGGTCAAAGCCTAATGTCACTGTTCACTGATGCAAATACCTTGTGGGATTTCCGTGTTATTATCTGAATCCTTCAGTTGACCAGTAGAGGTGGAGGTCCTAATGAATATGTATGTTAGCACCCGAAACTCCACCTTCACTGGAAGTGAAAATCAGTGCGAAATGCTGCACGTTGAGGCACTAGTGAAAAGTCCACATGTAAACAAGTTATCTCGCGGCAGGGTTACCCTGACTAGTATTTTAATCGATTCCTTGTCAAAGGTAGGCAGGCAATGGATTGATGTGATGGTGATGTCGTATGTATGTGACACTTGTTGTAATCAAGATATCTCACGATAGAAACGAAGGAATCTTTTCATATTTGGTATATAGATTTGTCATATTAAAAAAGAACCTATTATTTTTGGTAGAAGTCGAAGGTAATTTGAGGTCACCAGAGGTTAAACTGCAAATATCTCAAGGTAGGTGGCAAGGTAGTAATGACAGACGTTTTTCATATTTCTTTTTTTTAATTGTGAACGCATCGTTAAAAATGATGTAGTCAAGAAGTATAAATCTGATGGATGAACCTCTGTGTAACAAAGCATCTCCCTTTCAGAAAGGAATCACTAAGCCTTTGGGCTTTCTGGGTCTGTATTGTACATCGTAGATATTATTACGGTAGCAACACTACGCACGAATCGCGCGACAAAAATTTATTCTTTGATATTTATACACATGGATATATGGAATATTCAAAGTATGGCATTCCTAAGTAAAATTCACCCTGATCCTAACCCTCGAGAAACGGAAGCTCAAATGAAATTTTAGACGGTTCTCAGTGTTTGCCCCACCATTGTGAGCGAAGGAGGGGAGGGGGTTAACAGATAGATTGAGAGTTAAAAGGCATATATTCTACGGATAAAATTTCGTGCAACGAGTACTATGTGTAATTTACATGCTGACATTTTAATTTATTACTTTGTTTTCCGCTCTTGTTGCCTTGTTTCTATTAAATCCTGCAACAAGTTCTTGGTGTAGGTAGTAGCTCCATGATTATATGCGGTTAGAGGTTACCCCTAGTTGTAGGAAAACACATATCCCTAGCTAAATTCATTTAGCCTCTCGCCCTTATGATCAATCCGGGAGAAACCCTCGAAGGAGGGTGCACAAAAAACCCTCCTTCGAGGGTTTTTTGTGCACTAGGGAGCCGCCATTATCCACAATGCATTTCACCGGCGCCATACATACACTGTGTGCGGCGCACTCAAAATCAAAAAAGGGAAAATTTTAGGTCTTAGGGGTACATGAACTTTTATCAGTATGTTAGCTTAACAAATTTTAAACGTTTTCACCGAGGGGGATTTTTTGCCCATCGTGGAAAATTTACGAAAAAGACGAAAAACAAAACGAGTCTGTAGGTTTCACACGCATACCAGACGTTTACATATACCGCAACAGTGTGCAGTATTCGCTAGCTTCAATGCATCACTAGGCAACGCCCTACGCTCTAAAGCCCGTGAAGTTTGTATTGCAAGATGTTGACACACACTGTATGTACTATATACGCAACGTGCAGTAACTTGGCGTATGCGGTATGCAAGCACCTGTATAGGCTACTACGTTAGCTAGGCTCGGTATATGTGAACGCCATACATGAAAAACATTTGTGTGTTCCGATATGTTTTCACTTTCATCGATCACTATGGCCATAGACTGCAGTAGATTTGCCTCGCTGATGAGCAGTTTAAGGGGGAGTCCTAACAGGTAAAGGTGCACTATTTATGTTTTGTATACTACGCTACTGCTCTCACTATAATTAGTTCTGTGGTCTGGGCTGTTTCCTTGACCACCGGCTGATTTTATTCCACACCTTGATAGGCGGCAAGTAATCTTGACTGCCAGCAACACGGATATAGCCTGTGATATTTAGTTCATCTTTGATATATAAAAACGATTACACGCAGTTTGTCATCCTGCACAGTTCTATATCCCGGCCTAACGTTAAGCCTAACTTAACGTTAGGCCTAGATATCAGTTGAAATTCTCTTTATATTCAGTCTGAGTTTTTTATTTTGCACGGAGTAGGCCTACGGGTGTAAATCTTATCCATTTGGTGAGGCAAACAAAAGTGTAAAAGAAGCTGGGCAGATACTTTTCACATTTGGAGTCTGTAGTATTGTACGTAGTAAATTTATCTCAGCGTGCATGTTGAACGCACGTAGCCTAGAATTGAAGCTAGTATTGTCAAGCAATTGCAACAGTAAACATTGCTCGCAAAAGTGTGTTCAGATTGATGTGTACGTCTGTGCCTACAGTGAATCGAGTCGAACTTAGCTGTTTAATCATTGGATCTGTACGTTGGTACAGTGAAAGAAACGACTGGGTATACTCTATTTAAGTAAACAAAAAAACGAGCCCTCAAAGGAGGGTTTCTCCCGGACTGATGATGATCTATATACAGGCATGGGTCGCGAAAATCGTGAACGGTGGCATGCACAATTGCGATTCAAATGGACTGAACTTTTATTTTAGGACTAGGATTCCATGACACAAATTGAGACTGTAAAGTAATATTTTAATATTTCACGCTAAAATTTTGAAAAACGAGATGTTGGATGCTAATATATCTCCATATCGTTGAGTGAAGATATTAAGATATTGAGATCGTAAATGCAATATTTCAATATTTTACGATAAAAATTACACTAAGGAGATGTTGGATATCAATATCATAATATCCTTCAGTGCAGATGTTAAGATATTGAAAACCTGTAATGTAGTATTTCAATATTTTACGCTAAAATATTGTAATAACGCGATTGTGGATGTCAATGATTCAATATCTTTCAGTGAAGATGATACGTTATTGAGATCATGTAATGAAATATTCCAGTAATTTGAATAAAATATTGAGATAAGGATATGATGGATGTAAATATCTCGATATCTTTCAGTGAAGATAGTAAGACAATGAGATCCTGTAATGTAATTATTCAAAAGTTTTCTCTAAAGAATTGAGAGCAAAAGACCTCGGATGTCAACATCTAAATATTTCATCGAAAAAATGTCGAGAAAGTCACATACTAGCTCAACATCTGTAAGACACTGTCACATTGTCTGTTGTGTTTATGAAAGTCTCCCTTGAAATGAGCTAATTATGCACCAGTGAGATAGGTGGTTACGCAATCGGTATGCATTGTGCACGCCATGCGCGCTATTGAAGAAGATGCTTTTCTTGTAAAGAAAAGAAATCTTGTTAGTCTGTCTGGAGAGGTCTAAGGCCTCCTTGCTCCTATCAGGGTGTTGTTAAGTTCTGGAGTTTAGGCGTGGCAATATACAGGCTACCGCAATTCCACCGTACAACTGTACAGCCCGGGACAGCGTTGCCTGAATTTTCTAAGTTTTCTTGGCTCGACATGACATGCTTTTTTCTTCCGTTTAAGTGTATGTCATTAATTTTAACATAAAGTATTAGAGGGTCAGGAAGAGGGAAATGGTTGTGAAGTAAAGCTTCAAAGTATTCAAAATGATAAGAATAAAATTTAGTTTTGTCATTAGATATCAATAGAATGAAGAGAAAACAAGAGAAACGAAATTATTACTTAGTTGTATATAATTGATTGAAGATGTCTCTTATTTTGGCTCTGGAATCACGATGTATGCAGTAAGAGGACCAAATCCGGAAAGAGGTCAATAGAAGAAACATTATTTTCGCCACTTCAATAAACTTTTTATTTGAACTAAAGGGAACTGAAATTTATATTTACTGCATTGAAGAAAGTAAACTCTTTACGTTATTCGATCCGAAATGGAACAGTGTTAGTTATGAGACGAGACAGAGAGAATTCTTAGTTATCCTACAGCGAGTTATTATGGAACAGAAAGCCAATTTATTGGTTCCTTGCAGAAGGCAGGCAAGGAATCTATGCTATGGTGATGTCGTGTTTGTGTGTATGTATGTGTATGTGGTGCATGCGAAGCCTAGCACGATTTCTCAAGACAGCAGTGACCGACACTTTTCAAATTTGAAACATAGATTTGTCATGTAAAAAACAAGAACCATATTATTTTTTGGAGAGGTCAAAGGTCATTTGAGGTCACCAGTAGTCAAAAGCCGAAAACCTTGCAAACACGATATCTGGAGACAAGAATGACCGACACTTTTCATATTTGGGGTATAGATTTTTCATGTTGAGTGAAAGAACCCCATTGTTTTTGGTGGAGGTCAAGTCATTTGACGTCACCAGAGGTCAAAAGCCGAAAACCTTGTAAACACGATATCTCGAGATAGGAATGACCGACACTTTTCATATTTAGTATGTAGATTTGTCATGTTAAGAGAAAGAACCGTACTGGTTTTGGTTGGGTTTAATGGTCATTTGAGGTCACCAGAGATGAAAAGCCGAAAACCTTGTAAACACGATGTCTAGAGAAAGCAATGACTGACACTTTTCATATTTAGTATGCAGATTTGTCATGTTAAGAGAAAGAACCGTACTGGTTTTGGTTGAGGTCAAAGGTCATTTGAGGTCACCAAAGTCAAAATCCGAAAACCTTGTAAATAGCTTGTAAACAACATATCTTTTCATGGGGCCGAGTTGGCATACGGCAAGTTGGCATATTGGGGGAGTTGGCATGGTGGCCAGTTGATACGGAGACCAGTTGGTATGGGGCAAGTTGGTATGGGGCGAGTTGGCATGGGGGCGAGCTGGCATTGAGGAGAGTTGGCATGGCGGCGAGTTGGTATGGAGGCCAGTTGTCATGCGGCGAGTTGGCATGGTGCGAGTTAGCATGGTGCAGAATTGTTTTGAGTTGGTATAGTGCGAGTTGGTATGGGGCGAGTTGACATAGGGATGAGTTGGCATGCGAGCGAGTTGGCCAGTGGGCGAGTTATCATAGGGGACGAGTTGACATCGGGCCGAGTTGGCATGTAGGCTCACTTGTTCCAGGGATCTCACAGAATCGAGAAAAATTCTAAACAAGAGTTCAATACAAAAAAATTAAAAGAAAATAAAAGAAAAAAGTAGTTCACATGTTGAGTGAATGTATTGTGTCTGTTTGGCTCTTGTCAATTTTCAAACCACAGTACACAAAACATTTTACAATGGGAAGGAATCACTAAGCCTTTTGGCTTTCTGGTTCTGAAAATGAAAGCCAAAGCAATCAATATGTGTTAAGAGGGTGTTTGTGCGTGCGTTTATGAGGTTGTGTGTATTTTAAGGTATGAGACACGGCTGTAAGTATAAATTCTCTGAAAGGGTACGGTACCTGTAATTAAGATGATAAACCTCCCTCGTGCACGTTATATTATGTATTTTGTAGGAATATGTTCTTCAAGATTCTTTAATTTATCTTTAATATAAATTCATGTTTTGTGAAAACATTGATACGGTTGTTCTTTAAATTGTTTGGTCAGCTGAACCTCTCCCACCCAGCTCCGTACTTTAAGGACTCAAAACATTTGAATAAGATGCTACGCTGTAATAAGAGCAAAAGCGTACAGCAAATATTCAGTGACAGATTAAGAAAGGACCGACTATGCTATGACCTAGACTCCGCGCCTGAAGAGGCTTCGCACTATGCAAGGCACATGGTCTTGGATCATTGGGGACTGGGGACGCGTCCCCCTCACTTTTTTGGAAGGGGGAATATCTCCAATAATTTCCCCAATTTTTCAAAATTGATGAAAACTAAAACGGTGATGAATTAGGTTTACGAGTAGATCCTACATTTTAAAATCTAAATTGCGCTCAAATATGGCACTATTTGCTATATAGACACCTTCAAATTTCCATATTTTTTCAAAAGGAAGGGGGACACCCTCTCCCTTAGACCCTGCCCCAGGACGGCGATACGTAAATGAAGTCCCCACCACCTTTGAAGATAGACCCACACCCTTACAAGCTATAAATTAACACAAATAAATCTACATCAGTCTTCAGAACATTTCCTGACAAACTTATGTTGTCAGAATTTTGTAATCTGAAGACAAGTCTTTTTCTATGTTCAGAATATTTTGTAACGGCCCGGAATTTGTATTTGGATATTAGCCAGGAAAAATCTAACTGGTTAGAACCGGTTTGAGGCTCACGTCTACTGTCTACTGTCTGGCAAACTGAAGACGTGTTGTCACTTACCCTGATTGGATACTTCTCCCCAGATGGGTAGTCCACACCGTAGGTTGAAAGCCACAGTGTACTACGGGCAGGGGGTGCGGTCTTGGTAATTCGGACTGCTGATTGGGTAGTGAGGTGGCATGACGGTATGTACTGACGAAAGGAACGTGTAACCTACAAATATTATGCCGAAAGTGGAGCGAAGAAACGCATTCGAAGCGAGAACCTGAGAGAGAAAGGACAGACGAGCTGCCTAGACCTGAAATACCAAAGACACCAGATACTTAGGTAATTTTAAGAAAGGAAACGCGTATTGTTAGTACGCAGGGATAGTCGCAAAAAGAATAACGGGGATTTTAGAGTGGGACTGCTGAGAGTGTTTAGGTTTCTGGCTAGATGAAAAATTAAGAGGATAGGTGGTCAGAATAGGCAAATTCCTCGAAGGCAGTTTCGAGGTATAAATTAAAGAATTGTTGTTAGGCGTTAGAAACCAGTCCTGCCTTGAAAGGCGTGACATAAACCTTATTGAGAAAAAGTAGTAAATTACCGTAAAATTTTATCTTAAGAGTAAGTTACCCATCCTGTAATAGGTTTCTGTAGACCTCGGATTTTAGTCCGAGGGCTCAGAGCACTCGGTGCATTATCACCACAGGGTATCTACTTTAGATGTGCCGACCCGGGATTTGCACGTACGTGTTAAAATTTTCTATACTGTAGATGTGCCGTCCCGGTGTTTGCACGTACATGTTGAAGTTCTCTACAGGCTACTGTAGATGTGCTAGCCGAGGGTTTGCACGTACGTGTTGAAGTTCTCCATACTGTAGAGGTGCCCGCCGAGTGTTTGCACGTAAGTGTCGAAGCTCTTTACACTGTATAAATGCCGACCCAGGTATTGCACGTAATTGCTGAAGTTTTCTGTACTGTAGAGGTGCAAGCCAAGGGTTTGTACGTACGTTTCGAAGCTCTCTATACTGTAGATGTGCCGTCCCGGTGTTTGCACGTACATGTGGAAGCTCTATACAGGCTACTGTAGATGTGCCAGCCGAGGGTTTGCACGTACGTGTTGAAGCTCTTTACACTGTATATATACCAACCCGGGGATTGCACATAATTGCTGAAGTTCTCTGTACTGTAGAGTACTGAAGAGGTGCCAGCCGAGGGTTTGTACGTACGTGTCTAAGCTCTTTATACTGTAGATGTGCCGTTCCGGAGTTTGCACGTTCGTGTTGAAGTTCTCTACAGGCTACTGTAGATGTGCCAGCCGAGGGTTTGCACGTGCGTATTGCAGTTCTCCATATTGTAGAGTTGCCAGCCGAGGGTTTGCACGTTATTGTCGAAGCTCTCTATACTGTAGATGTGCCAACCCGGGGTTTGTACGTACGTGATAAAGTTCTCTATACCGTAGAGGTGCCAGCCGAGCGTTTGCACGTACTTGAATTATCAAAAGAAAACATATCATTGCTGAAGCGAGGGCCGTCCCCACTGACGCCAGAGGACTGATGCTGGACACCTGACGAAAGGTAGGCTACACAGGGTCTCTACGTGTTCGGAGACGAAGGCGGGACGACAGAGCGGAGTAAGCTAGAAGTATTTGTTTCCTGTAATATTGTAATTTCGAATAAGAAATTGTTGAATGATTAATAGTGAAACGATAAGAATTTGTGTTCTGTGCTTCTTTTTGTTTGTTGAAGATATTCTATTAAAAAGCCTATCATCGAACCGCACATAAATTTTGGCGGCGCCTTAAGTCCTGTTGCATTTCATATAAATATATTTTTTTAATTTGGTAACAATGTACCTCACATGTGAAATGACCTACTGAATACGCATCATTCACATTAGAGAATCCGCTCCCTTGAAACTTGGACAAACTAATCCTGTCCTTGAAGTCCTTGCTTGTTACACAACTGACAAAAGCCACATTGTTGCGGATTACATGGTCCAGTGACCGCCTATTGTTGTTGGCGGTTTTGTATTGTTGAATAATCGGCCAAGTCGTGACGCCATCGGCCAAGTCATGACCTCCACTGTCAAGGGGCGAAATCTCTAATGAGGGTCCCGTATTCCTACCGGCCTAGTGCCCCCCCCCCATCTTGCAAATATCACCTATCCTGTCGGCCAGTACTCCAACTAACGTATCGTCTCAGTGAAAATTGCCTACATAGCACGTTGTACGTCATATTCCTTGTTCAGTCACATCCCTACCACTTGGTCAAGTGAATACTGTTTTCTGGAAGCCTTAAAGAAGAGCTGAGGAAACAGAGTCCGCTCCGCGGGTTGCTGTGCAACAAATTGAAATGACCCAATCAACATCTGCTAATGTACCATCACCTATGTAGGATACCATACAGATGTAGTCATGACAATTATAGTCTTGTAGACGTCAATCCAAAGTACAGCTTTCCTGACTCCACCCCTTCTTTTGTATTTCGACGCTAAGTTCTTTCCTAGTGCAGCCTCATGGTAGGGCTTTCAGTTGTTTACTATCATACCGTCTCAAACGTTTTCGCATTATTTAACGGTGAAGGTTCTACAACTACGCCGATTTTTCTTGTGCATAACAGTCATTATGGAAGAGCGGAGCATTGCAAGAATGCAAAGTAGCCGAATTCAGGGGAAAAAATTTAAAATTTATGAAAATTGGAAGCTCATATGAATTACTACACAGAAGACTCGCTCTCTAATTGGCGGATGCATTTTGTTAGGAAATGAAAGTGTCTCAGGGCAAAGTAGGGGAATCAACTTTTGTTATAGAAATGGTTTTCAATGCAAAATCTCGGCTGGCTTCGCATTCGTCACGGTGCACACTTCACATCTTATAACCATTACTGGGGCAATGCTGGGGCAATAACATATTATTTTGACCAAATCACAAGGACTCAGCATCAGTAGAGAATCTTAGAGCAATGCAATGCCATTAGTATCATAAACGGTAACATTCGTAGCGTTTATTTGTCGTTTCACGGTTTTTATATCGAGTGACATGCCGCAGCCAAAATATCACTACATAATGATTATTTGAATAATTAACTGAATAATTAATTGAAAGATTTGCCTGAGATATCTACATTTTGCATCTAAGCTACCTTACCTAAACAAGAACTTCTCAAGGGGAGGAGTTGCTACCCCTCCACTCAGACAACACACCTTTCTTTTGCAGTCAACCAAAAGTAAGAATTCACTTAATTGTGAAATTATTTCCAATATATGATCAGTCTGAAAATTTGTCAAATATAGTACCATTTTGCATCTAAGACATCTTCAATGAACAAAAAGCTCCCAAAGGGGAGGCGGGACACGTCTCCACCTCCCCTTAGACTCCTCCCCAGGACACCACCTGCACAAGGTTTTAAACGGTATAACTAATATTTCCTTCACAAAGACCGATGTAACCAACTTAATATTCAAGTCCAAATAATTTGTCACTGACAATGGTAAGGGAGGAAGGTCTGGGTTTTAACATCGGTAGACAGTCCGGAAGAAACCCTCGTTTCAGGGCTCTGCTTTTTTGTTTACTTGACTAGAGTGTACCCAGTCGTTTCTTTCACTGTACCAACGTACAGATCCAATGACTTATACAGCTAAGTTCGACTCGATTCATTGTAGGCACAGACGTACGCGTCAACTACTCTTGCGAGCAATGTTTACTGTTGCTTGACAATACTGGCTTCAATTGTAGGCCTAGGCTACGTGCGGCCAATAGGCTAGGCACGCTGAGATAAATTTACTGCGTACAATGCTAAAGATCTCAAATGTGAAAAGCATCTGCCCAGCTTCTTTTAGACTGTTGTGTTTGCCTCACCACATGGGTAGGATTTACACCAGTAGGCGTACTCCGTGCAAAATAAAAAAGCTCAGACTGAATATAAAGAGGATTTCAACTGATGATTTAGGCTTAACGTTACGTTAGGCCGGGGTATAATTGTGCAGGATGACAAACTGCGTGTAACCGTTTTTATATATCAAAGATGAACTAAATCACTGGCTATCCGTATTGCTGGCAGTCAAGATTGCTTGCCGCCTATCATGGGTTGGAATAAAATCAACCGGTGGTCAGGGAAAAACAACCCGGACCACAGAACTTAAATTGAGAGTAGTAACGTAGTATAACCTACAAAGCATAGATAGTGTACCTAGGCCTATAACTGTTAAGACTCCCTCTTAAACAGCTGCTCATCAGCGAGGCAAGTCTGCTGCAGTCTATAGCCATAATGATCGATGAGAGTGGAAACACATTATCTGAACACACAAATATTTCTCATGCATCTGTGCATGACGTTCACATATACTAAGCCTAGCTAACGTAGTAGCCTATACAGTGCTTGCGTACAACATACGCCAAGTTCCTGCATGTTGCGTATATGGTACATACAGTGCGTACATCTTGCAACACAAAGTTCGCGGGGTTTTAGAGGGTAGGGCGTTGCCTAGTGATGCATTGAAGCCAGCGAATACTGCACACTGTTGCGGTATATGTAAACGTCTGGTATGCGTTTGAAACCTACAGACTCGTTTTGTTTGTCGTCTTTTTTGTAAATTTTCCACGGTTGGCAAAAATTCCCCTCGGTGAAAACGTTTAAAATTTGTTACGCTAACGTATTGATATAAGTTTTTGTACCCCTAAGACCTAAAATTTTCCCTTTTTAGATTTTGAGTGCGCCGCACACAGTATATGTATGGCGCCGGTGAAATGCATTGTGGATAATGGCGGCCCCCATGTGCACAAAAAACCCTCGAAGGAGGGTTTTTTGTTCATCTTCCTTCGAGGGTTTCTCCCGGACTGGTAGATTAGTCGGGGGTTGGGGTCTGTGGGAGCACAAGGCGGGAGTAAACTCCATTCCGCCCCTCCTGTGAAATGTCTTCCCATACACCTATTCGTGTTTATATCCTACCACGAACAAGAAGTTTAGGTAAAGGCAAACAGAGAAAATTATTATCTGAGCAGTAATGATGCGTAGCAATATGCTATTAATATACTGTATGACGCACTGTGGCGGTTGTGAAAAATACACACGCACACAATAAAAAATTGCAAAATGAAGGGAAGAGGATACACTATGAAACATCGACCGCTTACCCCTGCAAGCTATCACTGTCTCTCTCTCTGGAAATTGTTCCATTTCTGTACCTGGGAAAATTACTACTTTTGTCAGATAAGGTACTGAAGTTGGCAAGATAGCTTCCAAGGGACTAAATATTCATCACGGGTGCGATATGTTAAGATGTATTGAGACAATAGTAATTTTTGCTGGTAAATTTTCTGGGCGGCGAAGGTAAGATTTTTCTCCAGAGCACCGTCCCCCCACCTCCTTCCATTCCAGTGGGTCAGCAAAAGGCTTTCTTAAGAGTAAACGTGCCATCGTTGAAGACATTGTCAATTTACACTACTTCGTAAAAATTCAAAACTCGATAAATATATTGCCAATGATAATTTGAACCCAATTCTAGAGCAATGTCCAGCGGGTGAATTTACTTTCTTCGGACAAATAGAATGAAAAATATTGAAGTAATTATAAACTCTTCTAACTCTTCTACTCTTCATTCAAGGTAATCTTGAAACGTTCATTGAAGAAGAATGTGAGACCAGTTACACAGGTTTAAATTTCGTGTTCAAATATGTATTACGCTTCAAAATCTTTTGTAAATGTTGTAAAAAGTCATGATCTAGAGTGTTTTTGACTGTATCGTTCTCTTGCAAAGAGTATAATACATGATGAAATACATAAAAAGAAGGGTAGGTTAAATATAAAGCAGAACTCTCTATTCTTCTGTCAGATATCAGCTAGTTACAACCGTGGAAGAAACAAGATGGCTGCCATGAAAATTTTCCTGGTGAGTGAACCTTTTTTAACCGACATTTATCATAGTGTTATCTGACCACAATAAAGTTGACTTTAAAGGAACATTTCCTAGAGATTTATCCACTATCATTTGACTAGTCATCCTCTACTATCCATATACTTTTCTGTCTAAATTTCTAACCGTTAAGACAAAAGCGCGAGGACAGTCGCTATACTTTGATCACGAAAAAAAAGAAAAGAAAACAGTTCAGGTAGGGTTACCCTTACCTATTCCTTTGTTGACGTACACAATCAATTCTGTTAGTGTCGTGGTATCTTTTACTTTGTAAAAGCTCACCTGCGTTAGAAGGAAATCATGTTAGAAGAGTTTATAATTACTTCAATACTTTTCATTCTAGCACAGTGCGTGCTTCCTGAATGTTAAAGAGTGAAAATCTACAAAAAAGATTGATAACAGTGACAACACCTTTCGAGTGACATTCCATTCTCCACTGAATTTGCACTCATTTAGAGTTAATCACCACTGGAAATCGTCGAAGAGTGAATTTCACTACATTTCACTCTTAAAGAGAGTGTGTCTACTCATTTGCAGTAACATTCATATTACCAGTTGAGCTTACTGCCTCAGCTACAGTTTCAGTTCGACGTGGGCTGGGACTGGGCTCTAAGATTAGTGAGAGGCCCCCTCTCGCATTTGGGGTTCCTTAGATATAACTCGATGCTCCATATTGTACATTTTTAAAGGTAATGTAGGAATAGCCCTATTGGTCTAAATACGGTTGGTGACTGCACACTGACTGACATAAATTCAAATGATAGCATCACCCGACCGATTAGTCTGTCACAAATGACTTCTCAGATTACTCAGTATAGTGTGTCCCATCATCTCATACACAGCCGGTGTGGATATGGCATTGAGCAATTTAAACTCAGGACAGGATATTGTTGCTTTGTCTGTGAGGTCAATTAAGAAGTGCTCATTTTAAAATTGGAGGAAGGGCCAGAACTAAATCAGGTGGGGGAATTTTACTGTTTGTGGTGAAATTTGTTGTATTAACCGCAAGGTTTAAGCATTGTTTATGGAGGCAGCGAAAAAGGGGTTTTCGTCCCTGAATTGTGGGGGCGACTGCAAACCTCCGCTCCACCATATTTTTGAACGGGAGCTTTAGCCCGCGCACCCTGCTTCCTAAGTCTATGACTCTTATTGTTTTCAAAAATGTTTTTTGCGATCCCACGCAGTTATCACATACGCTGTAACCCATATAGCCCTCGAACCAGTTAGTGCTCTTGGCACACTGGCGTAGCCTATGGAAACTTTTCATCTGAGGAGGCCCGTGTCTCGGTTCTAACTGTCTAATAGTAACATCTCTTGTACAGCGTACATTGGCCAAGGTACATAAGACCTCAGTTTAGCATGTGTAAAGTGATTGATACGAAGCATTAGAAGGTACCAGTTTCCCAAAATTTGTCAACTTTTTATCTCTTTTAGCTTTTCTGTCTTGTCACCGTCGCCGTGTTTACAGAGACAGGTAAGTAAAATATCACTTTTTTGCGAGAATTTTACTGTTTGGGGTGATATTTGTTGTAATGACCTCAGAGTTTAGATATTGTTTACAGAGGAAACAAATAACGGGTTTTCGTCCTTGGATTGTGGGGGCAAAAACGAACTTCCACCCCACCATCTAGAAAAGCTTGTGTCAAACAAGGGACTCTCCCGTAAGAGTGGTATGGACAAAATTCTGTAGCGGAATCTCCCAAGATAGACTCTCAGCTCTGTTTATAATAAAGTGATTACCACAACTGGGAAATTTGGCTACGCTCTTTTAAGCGATAGCATACCGTGTTATGGTTGTACCTTAACAAGGTCACAAAAACATTTGAAATCAAAACTTTGGGTATCCTATTAAAACATCACTAGGAAGATGCTAAATTATCCTTTGCTGGGTTATATAGTCTGACATCACGCAAGAATTGAAAACCGGTTTCAAAACATTTAACCTATCAAAACTGTTTAGGTTATCCCGAGCATAATGGCCTGCGAACATGTCACTGAGTTTTTGGAGAGTTGTCCACTTTTGTTTACTAAGCTCTTGTTTATTACCAGCTCCTGTCTGGCATTCTGAAACATAAAGCTTGGCTTTGATTACCCCGCGGAGTGGACTCTGTTTGCTCAGCTCCTCAGCTTCCCAAACCATGACCGAACAAGAAATAAGCCGTACAGTCTGCTACGTAGGCAAGGCTTTGATGTGCATGACCTTCACTTATGTGTTCATTTCCTCACCACCCTTACAGCTAACGAGATTTTTAAAAGGAAGATCGTTTAGATGAAACTTATAAATCACCGAAAGTGTGATTTGGTGAACCTTCCCCATCATGCTGTAAATTTCCTCAAAGTAAACAAAGTATGAGACACGTACTTTGCTGGCATGAGATCCCTCATCTAAAGTTGCAATTATTCTGGGAACGTCAAAAGTCACGGAAAAAGATAAAATGTATCCGTAGTGTCATGAGACCGGTAGAATGACAATAAGGTACAGAAGGGGGAGGGGAATAGCTTCCAAGGCGGGAGACAAAGTATATTTTATGGTGGGGTACGGGACATAGAAAATGCGTTCGGACAGTGGTGATTTTGAATTTTCTAGAGTGACGAAATATGTGCTAGGAGGGGGACCTACCCCAATCCAGGCTCTCCCCTACCCCTTTAACGACTGGCTTGCTGGTCATGCAAGGCTCAACACACAGGCAGTTTACTAAGTGATAAAAGCCTGATGATGGGAAAAAAACTGTTCACATAGGAACCGGTGCATTTCTTGTTCAGTAGTCCTTACTTATAGCAGGGACCTTATATTAAAACTTGGGAGGAAAGCAGTACCTTGTAGGGATTTTTCTACATCACTGGATATTTTTAAAATCCAACATTTTTTACAAATTTGTCACCTGATATGCGTGTTTTGTGCCAGTTCCTATTAAGATGTTTAATGTTTCTATAACATTAACGTGTGGTTGGAATAGTGATTGGTGTTATCTAAAGGGGTAATGAGGAATGCGAAGCAACCCTTCTTTATCTCGTTCAATTCTCGCTCGTTAAATATCCCTCAAGTACATGTTACGTTTGCTACTTCCCTTTTTGTGAGACAGATGCCCTTTGTATTTCTCATCGCCAATATCATTATTGAAACGTTCATGTTTTTTTAGGGTTCCATGATTTGTCGTTTTCTCGTTGAATATTTGGTATGATGTCATTGAATCTCAATTAATCAAGGAACCTTTCATTATTTACAGATGCTTCTGTGCCAGTGTACAAACGCGACACGGACAACACTTTCGAGGATGGACAACAGCCTTCGGCTAAACGGTCTTTTATGGATAATGACGGTAAGTTTTTGTCAAAATATTCTAATAATATCTTCAAAATATTGTAACGCTGGGGCGTTATACTTGCCTTGGACCTGAGGTAATAACAAAAGGGGGACGTTACCGTGATGTTTTTAACTGACCTCCAAACGACACTACAGAAGAGCACACCATGTACTTCACAAATATGGTAGTTTTGCTAAGTTAAACGAGAATCCAAATGAACAACTTCCAATGGGTGACCAAGAAGTGAGTGAAGGTATAAGAAAGGGATAGATGATTAATAAGTTGCTCCTTTCATAATGCTTTTTAACTGTAAATGCACTTGATGACCTTTAAATGAGCTTGTTTAATGTGAAATACTTCAAATCATGTACTTTACGCTGCAAATGCTGCCCATACTATAAGATTGCCTCATAATTGCCTCTTGATGGAAGCACGAGGTTTAACTTAAAATTTCGTAAAATAGACCTTGCCAGACCAGTAAGGGACAGCTCCCTGGCCAGACCACCTCCTTGCATTATCGTCTTAATTATGGTCAACAGGCATGGGTGTTAACCGTGTCAATTGCTTACAAAGCGCACATAAACTTTGCGTTACAATTGTTATTAAACCTATACTGTATCGTTTAATAAATACATTTGGAACAGTATTAAGGAAAAAAAAAAAGAACTGAATGTTGAATCTCGAGGAGCGCGAGAGATTTTGATATTATTTTGTAGGATTAACGAAACATTTTGATAGTATGCGAAAAACTTGTGACAGCTAATGATTAAAAATAGATCCATCACATCAAAATTTGTTTTTTAAATCAAAAATGCAAAACTGCTCATCTTCACTTTGGGGTTTCCCAAACATAATTTTGACTGAACAATCATATGCAGTACAACTTGCTACGTAGGAAATAACAATAGCTGATAATGGAGGGAGACTTTTTCATTGCCACGGTTGCCTATGAACCATGAAATTTCCTTTCGATTATTGTCTTTGCTTTAAAATGCTTTATCAATTTAAAATATTGATACGATTTTTACGACATTTGCCCGTAATTGTTCGTTCAGGATATAATTTATGCAATCGAATCAAGATTACAAAAGATATACATATTTTTAATAAACCCAGGGTTCTGGACTCCACCTCCTAAAATGTACTACCCGAAGGTCAACACTTCTCTTGTTAAGAAATTAGCTTCAATGAGGTGCCATTGAAGGGCGGTGAAAGGCTGTTGACAAGTAGTTTTTTCGCATATAGGCCTACTAATGGAGTAAATTGTCCAAGCGATAGTTTCCGTGGTGAGAATATATTGTCACGTCTTCTAATGTCACCAAGTTAGAATTGTCAAGATGTTGTCCAATCACATTCTAATATACTTCATGTACCACAATTGCACTTACACTGAGGTGCAGATCCAAAGAAGACTTTCCCGGCTGTAGCCCCCCCCCCCGTTCTGTTCGACACCACCTTTTGTAGAAGGATCCAAAGCTGATTAACAATATGTAGTGCTTAGTTTTAATTGCCGGATGCCAGAACGGCATTAAAGTGCATAAATTTCAAGGTCTCCTCCTTAGACACCCACCCCTTCTTTCAAGGCTACGTTTGGGGATCGTAGGTAGGAAACTTGCCGTTATAGAGTAAACAACCTCGATTTTACGCTTGAATTAGTTAGTTAGTTAGTTAGTTAGATGGGATTTAACGACACACCAACACGACTGTGTTATATAGTGTCATCAAGAAAAGAAAAAGGTGCAATGTTGGGGTACAATTAACAAAAAAGGTGGGGTCAAATTCCACTAAAAGATACAGGCAAATGCGGGAGCCATGTCAAAAATTTCTATACAATTTACTTTCATTGAGAAAGCCCAAAATAAGGGAAAAATCTGTATGCTCAAATAAAGTTTTCAAGTCTGGCACAGCATAGTACTTCTGGCGAATATGGAAGTATTCATAACAGTCAACGAGAGTGTGACTGACGGTGACAGCACAATTACAGGGTATACAATATGGTCTCTCATCCCCGTGAAGTAAATATGCATGGGTAAGGTAAGTGTGACCGATGCGAGCCCTGCTTGAAATACTGGATCCGCCGATGTTGAAGGTGCACCATTTGGTGGTCTAGTTAAAGTAAAATAATCATGTAAGAATTTATTGTCCAATTAGATCGTTTAAAAATCAGTCCTGGTGCTTCCTGTAAAAGAATCTTAAGTTTTTAAGAATCAATAAAAGTTCGAAACTACTTTTCCTTCATGTAAGAGTAAATTTTTATTAAGCATAGTTGGTGGGAACACTGTTCCGTGCAACCGTCTTTATTAGCAGGTAATCTACCGAAGTTTTTTAAGTTTCATATAGTAGCACATGTAATCCCAAAGGTGAGGAAAACCGGAGAGAATTCGCTTACTCTCCATTCTTAAAATGCCTTGCCCCTGTTAAACGACGCATATGCCGAAGAACAATCGGATCTTTGTTTCCAAAACCATTACCGTTGAATAATGGAGATACGTTTGAAAAGTATTGAAGTTGAAACCGCAACGTCTGAAAAATTTGTTATTTTCTTAAGGATTTGTGGAAGCTTAGCAATTTTTTGAGAGTGTGAGAAAGCATTGGGATAGAAAACCATTAAAATAGATATCTCAGCCGAAAAGACACCTGACTATATATCCTTCAAAAATCAATAGCTTAAACACCTTTGCAATTCGTTTTTAATTTTTGGTGGAAAACCGACATAGGCGTACGGGACTCTTTCAATTTGGGGGGCAGAAAATTTTTGCCCGAAACTCAAAAAAAGTTGCCCAAAGTGAAGGACGTGGATCCATCTCTAAAGAAGGAGGGTCGGGATTTTCAACATATGCGAATCGCCGTCCTGGGGAGAGTCTAAGGGGAGGGGGTTCCCCCTTTTGAAAATTTTGGCTCACGTAAGGTGGGATGGATGCAAAATGGTGCTACATTTATTGCTTAAGTTGAATTGGATATATTTCTTTTTTTTACTTTTTTAGGAAATCTTTTCATCTTGCTTGTTTAAGTGAATTTTTACTCAGTTCTTGGGGTAAATCAGAACCACA
>WURT03522686.1:2150-41499 GCA_009936505.3 Holothuria glaberrima | reverse complement strand
ACTTGATTAAAAGAAGGGTTCAAGCAAAAATTTACTTTTTATATGTGAAAGAGGAACTAAATCTATGCATTTTGGTGGAACTTTTATTCAAATCAGACATGTATTACTCGAGATATCAGCAAAAGAAGTTTCTGCATTTGTGAACCAAAGTGAGCTTGAGGCAAGTGGGAGTTATATCACTTGACGGGTGGGTCCCTGATATCACTTCCTCACATTGATAAGGAATGCTTTGTTTCCTTTGTTTTTTCAGTCAATTGTGCTGACCTTGAAGCTAACAGGGATAGGACCTCCCCATGTGGAATGTGAAGTTTGTAATTTTCCCATGCATCTCATGCAATCACATTCTGATAACATTTGATTGTTGAGGAGAAAATTGGTTATAAAGTTTAAAGCAAAACAAAGAACTGCTCATTAATGTGAGGCTATGACATCATGTGTGCTTGCTTCAAGTTCACTTTCTGTTGAAAATGTGACAGCTTGATCTGCTAATATCTTGAGAACCACATACAGGATTTCAATGGGAATTTCCCCAGATTGCTTAGAATAAGTACCCCTCTAATATATCAAAAGTTGATTTGAGCTTAGACCCTTCTTTTAAAAGTCTTAAGTCATGGCATTTGAAAAAATATGTAAGGACCATGACATGATCCAGTAAATGCTTGTTATAATTTCCTCCATAAACTGTCAAATTATGCATGATATGTCTGGAGATGCCATGTTAAAGTCATGGAATACTTGTTGCAAACTTCCTAGAAAAATTTGGAATTGTACATAGAAGAAAGTGAAAGAGCCCTTTGTATGGTAGCCATTTAGCAGTATATTGGCTTCTTTGTTTTGTGCTGTACATCCTGGCCTGTAGGAACTGGAATTAAGGTTAAGTTGGAAAGAGTGAATGGTTCCTTAAATGAGAAGGAACTGAAGGAGAAACTTCTCCTTCCATATATCCAGAAAATTTGCTAATTTTGGAGGACGGAATTTTCACCCAAACCTAATTTAGTGCATGCACTGATTCATTGGTTTAATAATGATGCCATATAGAGGAACTAAAAGCTGGTGTGTGAGATCTGGTGGAAAGTCCCTTCAGACTGAATTCAGAATTCAGTTGTATGATATCAGTAAATAACTAGTGATCATTATTATCTCAGTACTGAACATCACTTTGTAGGAAAACACTGACAAGGGAGAAAAACAAAACTTCTCACAGTACTAGCTCTTACAGTAATTATTGAGCCAGATTTCTTCACAAAAAAAGTCACAATGAATTAATAATATCAGCCCATAAGATTAATCATTATAACATATACTTTGAGAGGAAACAGGAAAAATTGTTTGATTGAAGTGTGGCATAGGGTAGGATGGAGCTCAGCATTGAAGAGGTTTCTAGTCAGATTCAGGTCTAAGTAGGATAGTTTTGTCACCAAGGACAGTCTATGGTTTTCCCATCTTAATTGACCTGTTAAGTAAAAGAAGCCATATTGGATGTTATTTAAGTTGGTTAGCCACCTAACATGAAGGTGTAATTTAAAGACCACAGACCTCTTTCACACTTGTCTTGGGTCTATTGGTATAAAATACATTAAGAAAATCCTAGTAACACCAAACATTTCCAAATCTCTGCAGAAACAGTTTGAAAAGTAATATCATAAAGATATGTGAAACAAATATCATGGAAACATTTTGTGAGTTGAGGTGATGTAGTATTTTGAAGCTGGAAAGGATTGAATTAAAACATGAGGATACCTACTTTAATTATCCATGCATAGTGTTTCAAAAATCTGTGACCCTTGATGCATGTAATTCATCATTAGTCGGCATTGAAGTAAAATTTAAAGCATGGTTACAGGCCAGTCATTGATGGGAATCTTCTAGTGAACCATAAAGTCCAGGTATGTTTGTGATTAGTGTGAGAATTTGAAAAAAACTTTAAGCAGAGTTGCATTCCCAGTGATGTTACACATCATTTAAACATTCTTGGATACATTTTGTAACCATTACACAGTGTGCTTAGAGCCAATTTAGGAATATGTGATGATGAATGTAGGAATATTAAGGGAAGTTGGATAGTGTTACGACACTCAAAAAGTTTCACATATAGGTGTGAGACCCTTTTCCAATTGCCACAGTTAAATGCCATTAACAAAACTATTCACACCAAAATCCTGTCCCATAATCTTTTGTAAATTGCTACTTGGAAGTGGTCCATTGATGAATGGTGGCAGAAAATATCATCCTTTAGCAACACCCTTTAGCAATGTCAAAATTAAATCAAATGTGCTGAGATTTTGTTTATTTAAATTAAATTGTCATTGTAAACCAACTTTGTAATTTGCAGTTCCCATGTATTAAGCAAAGTAAGGCAGTTGTAAAACTTTTGTGTGGTTTTGAAAGACCTTGAATTTTGGCTGCATTTTATTAAAAAAGGAGTTACCATACAGTGTGCAAAATTAAAATCCAGATTGCTTTTTTATCAGAAATAATGTTGCCATGTTTCACTGTATATAAATGCTTGAAAGGAACCACACTTTAATTTTTCCTCACATAATTTATTTTTTGTTTTTGAAAATTGCCATGTCAGTCTTAAAAATGTCTTCAGTGTCAGTTTCCTAAAAGTGTGAAAAGCTTTTTGAATGGTGTTGTATGCTTTTAACTGGGTTCACAGCCATCCTGGAATTAAGTCAGGAAATATCTGAGATATGATTTTCCTCTTTTCCAGTCAAGGGAAATCAAGAAATTTACCAATAATGGTATACAAATGTAAATAGGAGGTAAGTATTGGAGCTCATAGACTCCCAAACCAGACGAATTTTGGGGAAAACATGCATTAAAATTAAGGAAATTTCATTCGATTGGCCTGCAAGAAAAAGTTGACCATCTCTTACATGTCATGTCCAAGCAGCATATCTACTGTAGGATTGGCTGTGGAGCTGTTTAACTCATGTCAAACTGGAAATACATTGCAATAATTACCTTGGAATTGTTAAAATTCATCAGGGAAAAAGTCAGGAAAATTCAGGGAATTCTATTTTCTTGAAATGCTGAAAACCTTGTTCATATTTTTTGGGAAAAATCAATAAACGTGATGAAATTAAATTTCATTTGTTTTTTGTTTGTTCTCCTTGCACATTTGAAAAACAGGATATAACAGATTAGATATTTACAATGAATCTTCTCTTTCATGCACAGGGGGAGATGATTGATAGAATTGAGTACAACGTGGAGCAGTCTGTAGATTATGTAGAAACAGCCAAAATGGACACAAAGAAAGCAGTCAAGTATCAGAGTAAAGCTAGAAGAGTAAGTTAATCTTTACACTAAAATTGATCTGTCATCTTAAATCTGTCATTCCCCCCCCACCCCCCCCCCCCCTTAAAGCCTTCCCCAAATTGACCATAAAAAGTGTAGAACTATCACACAAATGTTGGTCTTTATTCATCAGTCTTGTTTATGACTCAGCATCGACTCTTCTTTTCACTCTCTCTATGATTAATTTTAAAACCTTTGTCAAAATGTCAAGAAACAGGCTTGCTTTAGAGGTAGGGGTAGTGTAATCATTGACTGTCGGGATTTGTCAAGTATTGAAACCCATTTTAAGACGGTGTAAAATTGGGTCTGTTCCTTCTAATTCTAGATGCCCTCACTGTATTTAGCTGGGTCTTGTTTCACTACCAGCGAGACCTCTGCTCAGTGTTTGCTTAATGTCCTATCATGTCAGAGGAATAACTGAGCTGTTCTTTCACATCTACAATACTGTCCATAATGCTCTCCAGTTTTGTTTTATTTTGGACCCAGAATTTTTTCTCTTTCCCCTGTAGCATTTCTTTTCTCTTTTGTTTGAATACTTGTACTGTTTTTGTTGTTTGTATTTTTTAACATTCTGTCTTTTACATTTCTGTATTGTCATTATCTGATCAAGATTTAACCACCTTACACCACATTCATATTCCTCAATCTGTGAGCAAATCACAGTTTCATTGATACTTTATTTTTCCTGCCTGTTGTATCCTGTCTGGTTGATGCCTTCCCCTGCCAGTATATCTGCTGTTGCATTGTACTCTCAGGGTAATAGCATTGTAAGCCAAATCTAACAAAAAAGCAAACGTTTTGTAAGCTTTTTCCCCATTATCAGAAAAGCCACCAACGGATAACACAAGATTACAACAGTCTACAAGTGTAGACTTGAATTGGTCACTTGTCATCAGAGGTCTGATTCCATGCATAACTGACTGGGAAAAATTTAAAAAGGGGGACATTTCTTTTTTTTTTTTTTTCTACCGTGCTGCAATATCAGTTTGAAAAGTTTCAAAAATGCACCTTATTTCATGCTAGAAGTGCCAGTTACTTTTTTTTTGTTTCCATCTAAATACATTTAAAGTCAGTGCCGAGTTAAAATTTAAACTTTGTTTTTGGAAAAATTACCCCATCGCATCTCTACCTATAATGACACAGAAGAAGAAATTTTCCCCTCGTATCTTAATAGACAAATAAATCTTAATTGTTGCTAGGTGTGTTGGTAAATTTGTTGAGGAGTAGGTACAAGTTGTGCTCCTCAGGGATGTTTTGTGCTGTTGCTGTGTAGGAAAGAGATTTCTGAAAATAAACAATTTATTGAGGAACTGAAAACAGATGGGGTTTTCTCTCATTTAAATATAACTGTTGTCAGCATGTCTGATATGTCTAAAGCACTTCAAATGCTTTATGAAAGATAGAGAAGGGGCATTAGGTTCCTACTGGGAAGTGACAATTGTAAGGGTATTTTGAGGATTAGTAATTAATGTTATAAACTTGTGCAGTTCCAGGCCTGAAACTAACAGTTGTGGACAGGGATATTCCTTAATAAACCTAGTAAAATATGATCCCAGGTTTTTACACAATTCCAATTAGGTTCATTACTTTATGATAGTCATTATGAAATGGTTGACAGTGTCATGAAATATTCTTTTTAGGACCTCAATAATTTGGTGACATGTACTCAAAGCCTAAATTTTTTATAACAAGCAAAATAAATTAAATAACAGAACAAATTTTTACTGAAGCCCATTATTTATCCCCACCATATATAAATGAGCACAGAGCAAAGCTAGTGCAAGTTTACAAAAGCAAAGGTATTCAATCTTAATCATGTTATCTTTATGGACTGTGGTGTTGAAATTATTACTTCAGGCAGTCACCGTCAGGTTATGTTTACTGTCATCTTTTTGTTTCTTTCCCCTTTATTCTGTGTCTTTGTATCTAATTTGTGTGTTGTTTCGGGTTTGCTGTGTTTCCGATGCTGTGTCTTTGGTCTTAAAAAACAAGTTGGAATGAATATTTATTTAGATGCTTAAAAACAATCAAGTAAAGCCATTTTGTAAGATGTACAGATAACATGTTGCCAACTATACCCAGGTGTTCTCTCTTACTTCCATATTTGTTCTGGAGAATGTATGGAACTTTTTTTTTAAAGGTGCATTTAGCCTCCAGCTGCTATTCAGAGTGTAACATTTAGATTGGTTTATGTACAGTATATATGACAATGTGCATTATGAAATGATTGGTTGATATACACAACAGTGCCAGCATTAGTCAGGGAAAGTTGCAAAAAGAAGTGTTTGACAAGTTGTGCTTCGTCATACACTTTGACCATGACATATTAAAAATGGTCAGTTTGTTCATGGTATTGGTTAAACCTGCTTAGTTGCATACACCATGGAAATTAAAGTAAGGGAGAATGATGCCTGGTGATTTGGCTAGACTGTATGGCAACAAAGCCAGTTACTGTATAGTGGGAAATTTTCACGGGGTTTAATTTTTGCACTTTTCGCGACCAAGTAAGTAATCGCCAATTTAAGACCAGCGAAAATACTTCCGTTACTCTGAACAAGACTGCTGGTTGATGCAGCAGTGAATTTTTCACTCTGCAAATATGTGTACAAGGTACAGAATCGCGAAAAATTAGCCTCGCAGAAATTTCTCGCTATACAGTATTGGCTGAGAAGCCATAAGTTTTCAAGTTAGTATAAAACAGAACACTTTAAAGCACCAGCACTTACCTCAGTTGGGAAAATTAACTCCTCATCTTTCAAAAAATGGATAAAATGACATATAACTTATGAAGCAGAATGCACACTGTATGTATTGAGACACACCAATCAAACAGCTCTTTGCTGTACAGTGGAATCTCCCCCCCCCCTTCACAATTTTCATGGCTTCACTGGTTAAACACAAAGTGATGCACTGTGTCAGCATCCTCCCTTACTTTAATTTGTATGGCAAACACTCGTGTTAACATTCTAATGTACTGATCCTTAAAGAATGCTAATTAATACTCCCTCATTTTAAAAGCTTGCTTCACACTTTACAGCAGTGTTTGTGTAAGGAAATGTGGCCATTATATTTGTGCAACAAATTCTGAAAAGGAAAGATCCTGCTGGGAGAAGTTTCGGCCTTCTCTCGAGCTGTCATTATGAAGCCAGCTGTACAAATTAAAATTGAAAAGACCTAAGTTGAGGTTTTCTTGGAGATTAGAAAAATGTGCTCCAATTATTCTTGGAAAGAATATTGATTTCATATTGATTTTCATTTATGATTTCATTTTTTTTTAGCACGAACACTGTCTACTAGTTTATTATTATTGGGTACTTTGGGTACTTTAACAAGCTGTAAACAGATGTTCTTCATTTGCACCTTTGCTTATAAAAGGAGCCAGTAGAGTGGCATATCATAACTGAGTGATGCATCTGTAGATAAAAACTTAAAAATATTTCAATCAGCTTTTGGTTGTTCATAGGGGTGAATACATGGTAGAACAAGAGAGAAACTAGGAAAGATACAAAAAGAAAAACAATTATTAATTTCAAAAAGGTATTTGATTTTGAGTCCTAATAGATTAGGTCATCAAGACATACTGAATAGTTTTAACAACAGCATAATTTTTCCATTTCTCTGTTAACAAAAGAGTCAGATCTGATCCTAGGATACCAGTCAAATTACGACAATTTTTTACAAGTTTTCATGTGCACAGGCAAATTTCCCTTCAGTGGTCAGTATTTCTTCCCAAATTTCAAAATTTTAATGCATGGAGCTTCTCAGATTGCAGATATTTGTCCACCAATGAGAGCAAGACAGAGGAAATTGAAAGAGAAGCTGGAAGTACTGTTACCAGTGTTCTTGTAGTCTGAGGCAACTCTGAAAAGTCATGCAGTTTTGAAAATCAGCTTGTCCCTTGAAATGATTTTGGAATTTTCCCAAAAATAAAAGTGGCAGAGTGGTCATGGGATTTCAGTGACAAAGGGAATATGTAGGCTAATGTTGGGAAAGGAGTATTAAAAGACCTAAATGATGAAAATTTCATTTTAATCCTAGAATCAGCAAAGATGCACAGTAGATATTTAAGCTTTTGAATGTACTGCTTCCAAGCGTCTAGCCAACTACGGGCCAGAAAGATCCCTCCAAAAATTCCCCCCTCCCAGAAAACTACCAGTGCTTAAATGCATGTTGGTATATCTGGCCCCTACTCTAAGAAACTACCCCCCCTTCTCTCAATACCTTGTCAGTCTACCAGGCAAGCTGCTCCCAGGCAGGTTCTCCAATCTGCTTCTTGGAAATACATGACATTATTTGAGAAAGAGGTATGAACCCTGTTGCATTCATGCTACCATGCCTGCTCTTCATGGCAAATGATTGGAATATTTTCTGAACACTTTTGAAAATCACCTAGTATTTCTTAATTGAACTAAAAAGTGCTGTTTTATACAGATGCATCACTTTTAACAACACTCCAAATTTTCCATCTCTTTGCTGTGCTACTTACAAGAAGAAAGAAAGCAGAGCCAAAACCTCTTCAAGCCTTTCAAGAGCAAGGCTTGATTTTCTTTCTGTCAAGATTGAAATAAAAGTTAGCTATTTGAAATGATTCACTCTTTAACCTCACCTTTTCATCGTTCATAGAAAGTATAGCAGTACTTGAGATTGTAGTGTGCATGTAAAAATGGTGCAAATGGCTACATAACCCATTGCTTTATCATCATGACATGTTTCTTTTCTTTGTTTTTCTTTTCTTTCTCTATTTTCTTTCCCATTCTCATCTCTCCATAGAAAAAGATTATCATCCTGATATGCTGTGCTGTGCTACTTGTAATCTTGGTCATATTTATCATAACCATGTTTTAATGCTCCTTTGTCTGAGTAGTACCCTGGTCTACAGGCAAACAGGTGTTGCATACACATGGGATGATGCTTGCTGTTAATTACTTGTTGCTCCTCTGGCCACGATACATAAGCAACCAATTGCTTTCAATATCATCTTGTTTTTGCGAGTATGGCTTTGAATGAGAGAAAAAAATGCATCCTTAAAAAGTGCATGTCATTCAAAGAGTGAGTGCTAAGGCAAGCAGAAAGAGGCTTCAAGGGATGAGTGAACAGTTACTAACTGTAGATCATAATTGTTAATGATAGTACATGTTGCTAGAGAGTTTGAAAGTGCTTGGATTATTTATAGTCTTTTTATTTTACGGAGTTGGAATGAACTTTGTGGTCGAGAGAAGCTCATTCTGAACTGAAAATGATGTAGACACAAGCTATATTTGTGTAGTGAAGGTGTATTGAGCAGTTTGGTCACGGTGTTGTCATATGAAATATGGACTACTGTAGCAGTCGTTTGTAGTGACTGCAGATCAGTTTTGAGTGTTTTGTTTGCAGCAAGGATGTCAGAGGACTTTTGAGAAGAGTAAAAATGAAATATGTCCATCCAGGGTGTGTTTTGACGCAGAGAATGAGAGTAAAGATGTTTGTAAAGAACTTTAACAAGTATTTAAATTTTTGTCTTACTTGTGTCCATTGTCAGATGCATAAATTGGGTTTAGCATGACTCTGATTAGTGATGAAAATACATCTGAGTCTTAAAAAGTGAACTTTTTGGAAAGATTCCCCCAGCTGAGGGCTTGCCATGATTGTGGTATAGATATTTATGTAACGATCACCTGAGGTAGCTCAGTATTCCAGTGTGATAAATTATCATTTGGTAGTTACAGTATTCATACTCGTGCTACAAGAACATTGGCTGTGAGCTGTATGTACAGTAGTTTGAGAGTAGTCACTGTATTTGGTAATCCTAGAAAAGTGAAAATTGACCAACTTTAATCTCAGAAATTATTTGGTTGTGAGTTTAAGTCACAGGAGTTTGGAAAAGTTATTAAAGTGGTACTGCATATAATCTGCTGGCACAATTAATGGCTCAGCTCAGTACAGCTTGTGTAACAAGTGTCAATCCATACTAATTTCACAAATCTGGTGCCATAGTTCCTAAAGGAAATGGCATCTTCTCTCATGATGTTGTACTTTGAACAGGAAGGGAAACAGTCAAGAAAACAGTGTCTGTATTTAGTGTTGTATCTCCATTACCAATAATTGATATTACACCAAAATTTTAATCATCAATATCAGCTTCTACTGATTGGATAATGATACTTTAGAAATGTGTGTACTAGCTGCCCCCCAAAACTGCAGTTTATCTTGTACTATGTGTGCAGTGCACTCTGCCATTAATGATTTCTCTATAGGCATGTGTAGCATTTGAATGGCACACTTTCTCAAGTAATTATAAAAACGTTAACGTGTAGTGGAATATTGGACTTATTGTCAGACATATAGGACAATAGCAACCTCAGTATGAAGTGTAGACCAAGTGATATAAGTACTGAGTACAGATACTGTATAATCAGTCCAACACTATTCAACACCACTCTCGTAAAGGCCACTCTTATCAAGGGAATTGTACATGCTATGTGTGTGTTATGCCACTACAATACAAACCCAAGGTTTTCAGCTGTACACATATTGGACAATCAGTGGCTTTTAAGTGGTAGAATTTGATAGCACAGCATTTTGGGACAAGAGAACTCTAACATTTGGCTATGAAGTATCAAAATGATGTCACCAGTCTTTTTATCTTCAAAGCCCCCTCTTACCTCCAATTTACATTGTAAAACTCATCTTCCCAGTAAGTACAGTCTGTTAGATTCTCAACAAGGGAGTTCTTGGGAGTTTGTTTAATTTTACCAGTGGTATCCAGTTCTTCATTATTGTTTGGAAACAAAGATGTGAAGAAACATTTTTTCGGGTATTTTCATAACTATTGACAATGATGTTGTAGGGAAAATTGCTCCATTGTTTTGGCTCACAAATGAAGAAATTCATAGCCAGGCATCTTTTTATTGGTTTGTTCATCAGACTAGTAAACTGCAAGAATTCCTCTGGATCAGTTGCCGAGGGTCTTATGAGAGCTGTTTTGGCATAAACTGAGAAATGGAATTGTCATGTCTTGTGGGTGTTTGGACAATATATCACCAGAAAAATTTTAGTGAGCATGGGTATCACTGAAAAAGTCAGGCATGAAATACTGTAGTATTAAAATGATATGAATTCTGCAGTTCAGAACCAAAAGCTATTATCTTCTAGAGGAAAATATTGCATTTGTGGTAAGGAAAGAGATTCATAGCTGTACAATGATACTGTAGGCATTTCAAAATTTAAGGTAACCATAGGTACTGTGCAGTAGCTGAATCACTTATTTTCAAGGAACAACGTTTTTCACTGAAAGGAATTTACCGTAGACATTGTAGCTTTTGAATAATTTTCTTGATGATACATTTTCAGATGATGCAACAACATTCATGGCCCTGGTATTGGGTAATATTTTTGGGTAGGAAGGCCTATTCCCACAATTAATTGTTGAGACTAAATATCTGAATGAGACAAGCTATGTTCTGACTGTGCCGTTTTCGTGCAGTTTTAAATCACTATTTTCCTATAAGGCCTAATATTTATTGTATCAGAAGTACAGTATGGTCGGCCTTCCAGTAAGGTATAAATGGACTCACTCGAGCATGCCCAATTCTCTGATTTAACCCTTTTGGGAGCAACGTCGCCATTCAGTGACACCGGCAAATTATCATCGTCGCTTTTTGGCAACAGCCACATGAGACATTTTTCTCTGGCAAAAAAGAGTATATGCATAGTGACAGTACTTTGAAGTCTACGTTCATCGTATAGAGCATGCATTTAGCTTTTGTATGATGTATGGTACGGTGCATGTTGCTGTTGACATGTTCCAAGATAACGTGCACTGAAAATAGCTTAAGGCTTAACCAATAGGCCAACTGTATGACATATGCACAATATAACCTGTAGATACCAGGGGTTTTGGTCAAGGCTTGTTTCTGTCCCTGGAGTTCATGAAAGGCAATTAGTAGACAAAATATCTCTGCATCAAATAAAAGATTATCAAATTATAAACAAAACATGTGTTCAACCCTTTGAAGGAAGGAAGGAAGATTTCTTATAGAAAATGACAACTGAAATTTCATTCCCATATGTACTACCACACTGTACAAAGTGGTTGGTCCTGGGTGAGGGTATCGTACAAGTACGTGGCTCTGAAAGGGTTAAAGCAGGCATACTGAACCAGTGTATCATGATCGACAGGTCAATCAAGGACTGGTGCTCAGTTGATAGCAAGAAGCTTTAGCCAAACTCATGTGATCATATTAAATGTTTTTAGGTTATTAGTACCACAGCTCTTGAGGTGTACAGACTCACAGATTTCAGAGGACTGGTAACTATGTGAAATAAAATGGTTTAGAAAGTTTTAAAGGAATTTTAATTGCAATGTGATATTTTCATCATCCTTCCCACTGAACGTTGCACTCACTGGGTTGTATTTGAAAGTCCTTAAATTTAACAATGAAAGTTGTCAGTGAGTGAGGGTAAGATTCTTACAAAATGTTATGGGCAACTTGGAAAGTCTGCTGCATATGTTAATTACAATTATAACTTCACTAAGTGGAATCCTTGTTGAGGTTAAGCACCCTGTGTTTGTATGTATTTAATTCATCGTAACAGTTAGGATAAAATCGCAACAGTAGCTCTAGTCCAATGAAATGTTCAATAAGATCCAGTGAAGAAAATATTTCTTTGTGTGTCCTTTCCACTAATGAAGAGATACCCTAAACAATTCACTCATATGAGGGAATAGAAAAAAAAAGTGATCCAAAAATTTGACAAATACAAGCAATTATTTTGAAAGTGACGAAATTTTCCACAGCAAACACTGCCATAGTTCAATACTGTACTTTTGAATGCTTTGTTTGATAGCTACATCATACACAGAGATCTCTAAAGTTTCATGTTCTGTTAGAAGGAAGTACTACACCACAAACTCACCGATAAAGACTTTCAAACAACAGAGCTATTTTACTAGCATTTGCGCTTTTTTCAAACTGTATTTGATCTTACTGTTACATGTACTGTACTAGTTCCAAGTCAATTTTTTTTTTTTTAAAGAAGGATTATGAAGCACACCCAGTGTAAATAGAAAATATATATATGAATAAGAAAGAGGGCGGTATTGTGCAATATACTGTATATGGTGTCAAATGTGGTAATATTAAAAAAATATGTAATGTAGTGTTTACTATTATAATGCTGACAGTGAAATTTATGATCATAGTGACCCTCTCTCCTCTCCCCTTAGTTTGTTAGATTTGGGAGTATTTAGCAAGTTTGTCCTTATTTTTCAAGTAAGTCTCAACTTTATGACAAAGTGTAGATAATGTATAGAACATTTTGTATGTTGTAACCAATGGATGCAAACTATTATGTGTTTTTTGAGCTTAGTAGATTCATAGAGTTAAATATTATGTAACATTACTTGTGGACAATTCTATTTAATTTTTTAATATGCTTGTCGCATTGGCAAGGACGATTTTGACAGTTTAACCCTTACAGAGAACATAAATAGGTGTTGTTTAATCTATTTGCATAAAATTCTCCCTGTTTAATACAAAAAGTGGTACAGCATGAAATGGGGTCACTTTGTTGGTTTTTCAGGCATTATAATTGACAGCTGAAAGGGCAAGTGTGGTTAACCTTTTTCAAGTTTACTTATCCTGGTATTCTTTTAAATCAGAAATAGTTTGTTAACTCACATGACAAAATTTTGTTGAAGAATTGTGCAATGAATACAAAATGACTGCTTTGCTTAACCTGTACGTTAATACAGTATCCGTGTCTTAAAGCATCATTGTAGATCCTTGCGTAAATAAGCTACCCTGGACACTAATGAAGTTCAATGCATGCTGGGAAGGATACCTATTTTTGCTGTACTTCTGACAGAAACTGTGTAGAATTCTGTATTAGCCCACACATTCTTTTTGTTACATGTACAGTTTTTGAAAAACATCAGTCACAGGGTGAGAATATTGGTTATGATTTAAATGTACAGTATCTGTGAAGTTAATTTCTGAAGTTTGGACTGGAAAGTTACATGGGGTAATGTTATATAGTAGAAGCAAAAGAGAGTCACTTGAAGCTCATGAGTGGAAAAAAGTTGGGAAGCTGAGAGGCTCATTATTGGGAGATTTGGGTGTTTAGAGGGAAATTTTGGTAGCAGAAGGAAAATGATACCTATTTTTGTACATAAAAGGTAAGTAATTGTGGAAAATTTGACTGTTCCCTGGGAAGTGAACATTTTTCCCAACCCTGCTACAAGCATGTACTGCATATCTGTGCAAAAAAAAAAATGGGAAAATGGTGTTGGTACAGTAAAATTCTCAGCATGCATAGTAAATCAAAAATTTTGGACTGGCTTAAAAGAAGAATGTGATAGGTTTAAGTGATGATTCAAGGGAGGGTTAAGGATGACTGTGTGTGTTCAGTAGGTATGTTTACTGCTGACATGTACATCGGCTGAGTTGTGTTTCACTTGTAGGGAAATAGAGCATGTATGCTAAACCTGAAATTGTGCACTTTGTGGTCACAGTGACTTTTGGACAGAAATATGTGATGTACATCATTGCCGATGGGATATTGTGTTGTTCTATTTAAAAATGATGAAGTATAGTCACTTTAAATTTCAAGTTAGGTAAATTTATCAAAATTGTATGGTGTACAATCATTTTCCCCAACTTTTCTGATATAGGAAAGTCATAAACCAGAACTTTAGTATAATCAAACAAAAGTTCAAATTCTGCTCTTCAGATTGATACTGAAACGTACGTAGTATGGACCTATGGTTGACATAATAACTAATCTGCCTTGGTGCTGCTCATCATTTTTTGAAAATAACTTGATTTCAACTGAAGTGTTTAAAGAAAGGGAGGGTTAAACAAATGTTTCCATTGTTACGAAGGTCATAATCTATTGAAGCCATGTCAGATATAACTGATGAGAATTGATGTGTAGTTTGCCGGAATTTTATTTTATTAGCATACAGTGCCCTCAGGAAGTTTGTAAGAAAGGGGGAGTTGGGGGAACTGAACCATTCAGCTCAAGGGTTTTAGCATTTCAAAGGTTATTTTGGACATGCCCTGGCATGTTATTAATATGCAGTTCATAGAAGCATGGTACCCTTAGTCAAGACTTCCTAAGCTTAGTTTCCTTCAAAATGCATAACAAGGGTTTTTCTGAACTTTTTTTTTGGGTGGGGGGGGGGGTGTGGGTGGGTAAAGGGGATGGGGAGGGAGGATACCGGAGAAGTTACCAAGGATGATCATCTTTGTTTTGTTAGTTGGGATCATAATCCTCTAGATCAGTCTCCAATTTTGGCCTTATTTGAAATATTGTGCTGGAATTTCAGGAAAAGTACTCTTCTGTGAAGATCATTTTAAGGGTGGGCCAATTGGGGCTGCACCAACGGCATTTTCATGGTGACAGTGGTGAAGCAGAGCGGTGCTGCTCAATAGCATCTGCTAGATTTAAGTGTGTCTGTTTACACCCATGCTCTGTTTTATGCAAATCTTCATTGTGGGGGCTGAAGGTATCAAAAGATGCATTAGGTTCCGCACTGTGTGGTACTGCTTGTGGTTGGAAATTGGAATAATTCGAAGACTCCACCATCACCATAGTCTAATGGTATAAAATGTTGCCAACACTTGTGGAATTTGTTATTTCTTATAGAGCTAAATATGCAGACTTGAGGGACTTGTCAAATAGACATTTCATTCTATTGAGATACTGTACAGTAACATAAATTGCTGTGATTTTCACAGCTAAATGTGTAACAGCACTTGGATTCCTCCAGATTCTACTGTCATTTTGCATTCGTGATAAATTTGAAAGATCAGTGTGGCATTTAGCTTGGAATTTAAAATAAGAAAGTTAAGGCATTTTTTGGGGGGGTCTTTGGTTTTTAGGTTTTTAGGTTTTTTTTTTTTTGTTGTTGTTGTTTTTTTTTTGTTTTTGTTTTTTGCATATTAACTGTAAAAGAGTTTGTTAAATTATGTGCTTAGTTAAATACATTGAGGTGTGACTTCCTTGATTTGTAGTTCAGAACATCTCAATTTGGGAGAATTAAAAAACCAAATATCAACATGCACTTACAGTAGGTTAAGAAATCTGTGTGCAAATTTCCTTTTTTATTCACCAGTGGATTCTTAAATACTGTAAGTTACTAGAACATTAATTTTCATTGCTCAGAGCTGTTCTGATGAAACTTTTTTGAAAATGTACGTACAATTCTGAGTAGTTGCAGATGTTTCTTTCTTTTTTTCCTTTTTTGTGTTTTGATTGGTAAAGGTGACATGAGAGGGCATGCAAAGGGAAAAAAAGGGGAACAATGGGGTCTTTTCTACCAGCAATAAGTATTGTTTTTTTATTTTTACATGTGAAAGTGTCACTTTTAAATTGCCTCCTTTTTGCAGATATATGTAATTCTATGACAATTAAAGCAGGGAGTTAGAATATTACAATATTATGTGTGTATACTAGAAATATGTCAAAAAATTTTATTTAGATATGGAACTATGTAATCATGAGTATTGTATTTTTATGTCAGTTTTTAAACCAAGATTGGCTGTACCAGGCTATACAAGATATTTAATGTTCTGTAGGGTACTCTAAAAGTATATATCTACAAAGCTTTGTTCTAAGGTGTCATCAACATTTGTAACGCAGTTTTAAAAGAGTAGCTTTTTTGAGAATATCTTTAAGTGTATTATTAAGTTTTTGTTTTAATCCTGCAGTACTGTAGGCAAAAGACACTCATTTTTGTAATCATGTCATGATGGTCTGCTTGTGAAAACCTCGCTAAAACCACTCATTCTGAAAACAAATGCATAATCTTTCACAAGTCCAATTAAAATGCTGCAGTTGTATGTATTAGTAATTAGTGATATGAGTATTAAAGAGCTCGTTTTGCAAAAAGTGGCCATGTTACTGCTTAATCCATAACATGTAGGTATGAAATATCCCATTACAGTTATGTTTCAGGTGCCTTTGTTGTGTTAATCTTCTTTACCTATGTAAAGATGGCATAACTACAAACATGTTGCCACAGAACTCACTTGAGGGTTCCTTACAATAGAGATACTGTATTACATACAGTAGTTATACACTATTTTTCTGCATGGTTTGATGTTGTGGTTAGTGTTGACCATATAAATATCACAAAGTTACAAACATATCATACAGCCCTGTAACAGAACTTAAAAAGTGCTGTGTTATAATATCTCTGACAATGAAGACATCATATAATAACAAACATGTTGACAACGTAATCACAAAGATAATAGAACTTGTAAGTTGTAACATAGAAATGTTGCATTCTGTACAAATATGTATCAGCAGAACTGTGCTTAATACATGCTGTGTCTTGTCTCACAGAGACATGGCATGCAGTAATAACAAACATGTTAACCTACAGATGACTTAATCTTCTGCTTGTCTTTGACTAAATTGGGATATTACATAGTCTCACACATGTTGAAATTACAGAACTTTAAACTTTGTGTTTATCTTGTTGACCATAGAAATTAATGTTTCATACTTAAGACATTACAAACTTGGTATTGTATCTATCCAGTTTGGCCCTTCTGTACATGTAAATCAGGGCTGTCAGATGAAATTCACACTTGATGGCCAAACTTTCCTCCAACATTGGCCAAATAAACTTCATTGATTTTTTTAAAGGCAAGGAAAAATGGCCAAGCGGCAGCCCTGCATGTAACAAGATTTGCTAGCAGATCAAATTTATGCTTTTGAAAGCTGAACTACTGTAGTACTGTAGGGGAATAGTCCGTGCAAGCCATACATTCAGTACAGGATATCTCAAACCTCCAGGTTGGAGTACCAATCTCCATAATTTTGGATGAAAATGAAATCATCTTTGTAACTTTTGTTCAACTATTGTGTTCGTCTTTCGTGTTTATTTCTTTAGGGAGTAAGCTCCCGACAAGCCCCCTAGGGTTTTTAAGCTTACTTCTTTCACGTCATGTTTATAGATTTTTTAATTTGGCATTATACTGTATTATTTTGAAATTACATGTTGTGGAAAACAAATAAATGAACTAAACGAAAACGAAAAATCTCAAGGTTTGCTGACATACATAAACCGTACAGTCATTGCAATTAATGTGTGGTACTCCTTCAGGAGTTTTCAGAGCTCAAGCAAGTATAAACCAAGGTGTCCAATTAGCAATGAGCTGTTAAGGACTGCTTCAAAAACATACTGTATTACTGTAGCATTTTGGACAGGTGATCATGAAATTAAAGGCAGCTAGTAAATAGGTTGGTTTTGTTCCAGTTTTGTCCAGATACTGTATTCACTAATATCTTGCAGTGTGTATAACAAACAAATATGTCGTAATTGTCAAATAATATTTACTTGTAATTTAGTCTGGTTATATTAATAGTCCAGCATATGTAATGTACACAAAGTGGACATAGCAACTTTCAGCATTCAGTTTGATATTATTTTAAGTTATACCCCATTTCCAGGGGATGTTGTAAACCTTATTATGAAAAATAATAAATGTTTCAACTTTGATGAATATTGTATCAATTGTATTTTTCTACATTCTTTTTGTATTAAAGTTACTTATGCGAGCTCAAAGTAATTCTTTGGTTTAAATGGCTGTCTGTTTCTACTGCTTCTCTCTTACACTTTGCTACTTAGTGGTACAGTACATGTACAAAATGATATACACTGTATTTGCAAGTCATTTCCATCATACAACAGACCATCAGGATGAAAGGGGGATAAGTAGACTTTGGCCACTCCAGCTTTTGAAAAATCCATAATACAGTAAAGTCACACAGTTACTGTTGCCAAGGGTAGAGCCATAGAATAGATTGCAATTTGTTGACACCATGAAATTGTTGATATACAGAGCATTAAATAATAGTGGTTCAGACATCTTCTCATATTTAAAGAATGTTTTAAGCAAATAGGAATACAAAGCATCTGTCTTTCATATATTGAGCAGTGGTATCCCAGGGACTGCGGAGCCAATTTTGAAGTGAGGCGGCTAATTATCGAAAATAAAAAAAAGAAAATAAAAGCATATCATCTATCTAAGGCGTCTCAAAATGTACGTGGCAGAAAAAGTGCGGGGCTAAAGCCCCCTTCACCTAGTCCCTGTATCCATGTCAGTCATATTCAGAGAATGTTAGGGCAGAAATACTGTCACAAAAAATAAGAGTGTTTCACTGTTAAGGAACTTTGTTGAAAGTAAGCCAGTGACAAACTCTTTAGAAGTCAGGAATTTCCAGCAGTGGAAATTATCACATGGTCAACTGGAAGCATCAGAAATACTGTACAGAGTGTTAGACAAGTATTATATAAACATTGTTTTAAGTTGTTAGAAGGTAGGACCAGTTCCATATAGAGTCCAAGGGGCTGGCACTCTTTTCTCCTTGAAAAAATTTGGTCCTAGAAAATTTAAATTACCAATGCCTAAGAACAATCTAAGAACATCTAGACACATCTCATCTCATCCCTCTGAAAAATATTCTTCCCCCTCCTTCAGCATCCTATTTGAATGAAAAGTTAGACATGTATCTGTGTATGCAGGAGTTATTACTGGCCAGAAGATTAATTCATTGGTTTCTGCAAAACATCAGGCAAATATTAAAGGTACCTGTAGAGAGATATGGACCCTCCAGTTGTGGAATAATTCTTATGAAGCACAAGTGGCTGGAAAGTATGCTGTACTTGGGCTTGGGAGCTGATAATTTGAAGTCCATAAATCATGCACTCTTTTAATTTATGTGACCAGCACTGGTCGAGTGGCCCTGTAGAATATATGAAATTTATTAGGAAGGAATGCTGTTGTCCATAATACAATAACAATGTCGTATTATATTTTTTGATGAATGAAGACTTTTGGGGAGGGAGATTTCCATCCTTTGCCCATGTGCTGCTTATGTTGTTAAGTACTCAGATCAAAGACACTAGCAACCATATGCAGTAAGTTACAGTATGAATAATGCAATAAGAAGGTTTAAAATTTTCACTAACAACTTAAAGACACCATCACTCAGTATGAAGAAATCATTCATACCCAGAAAATGACTATGTATGTCTCCTTAAACACAGGTTCATTATCTCATGTTGAACTATATATGTAGTGACATGTGAGTAATACTAATATTCAAATTAATAGCAAAGTCCATTTGACATTTGTGTAACAACAGTTAACTTGCATGGAAATTTATGTGCAGATTGTATTCAGCTATTAAGCCATGTAAAATGTAATGCTGCCTTGGACTATAGTCGTACCTGGTACAGTATGGCTGCAGGCACATTGCTGTGTTTAGCCATGGAGTGGGAGGAGGGGGTGGGGGGAGGGGGGAATGAGAAAGTGCCCCAAAGGTTTGATTATATCCTAGACATATTTCAAACCAGTTTGATTTTAATGGGCCCTTCTGGTGGGTCCATGCAAATTCCTGCTTAACAAGAGATATGTTCCCTCCAACGAATACTCTGTTCCTTCAGTGCTGACAAACCCATGACTACAGGGCCTGCATATGCCCTGCATGGTAATGTTTGAAAACAAAGTAAAGTTTAGAGATGTGGCTTGCTTTTATATGCAAACATCTAGAAAGAACAAAAAGGGTAGGTACTGTAGCATTAAACTATCAATGTTGTGATAATCCTTGTTCTGAAATCTAAAACCCTTGTACTCAGTTTAGTTGGTTTTGTCTCAACTTCTGTTTCCTTCCCTACTTTCTGTACAAGGTTCCCTCGTAGTAGGGAAAGTCAAAAAGTCTGGATTTTTTTCATGGTCTTGAAACTCCTTGAATTTTGGGTGTTTGATCAGGAAATATTGCCACATGGTCTTGAAATTTGAAAACCATACACTTTCAGTAGTTTGGATCATGTTTAGTATGTATTCATGCTGGGTAAACGTGTAAAAAAAAGGCCATTTTGTTTCCTTTTGTACGTAATTCTTTATTTTTCAGTGCTAAAAATATCCATTTTAATCTTGAGAAAGTCTGGAAAATTTTCAGTATTTCTGTAATTGTTTCATTGTACAGTGTACACATGTTAATGTTGTGTATTAAACAGCTTATAACCTGTTTGCTGTTATTTTGCATTGGGGTTGGGGGAGGTAAGTGCTTTTTCACCATATGCAACAAAATTGGTTTAACCTTGCATCAGGAATATGTATTTTTGTACAGTGCCTTTAATGTTTGTAAATTACAGTATGTAAAATACTTGCTCATATACAGTGTGTACTTGGTGTCCTATGTTTAGTCTCAAAGTGTCGATACAGTGTACTACATCCATTCACCATAATATGTACAGTAGGTGAGTGACATTGCTCTTGTGGAAGCATAGTATATTGGTTTCTATATATTTACAAAACATTTCATTTAATCTGCATAAAGTTGTTTTTGATGTTCATGTACTTTGTATGGTTTACAGTAAATCTGGTTTACACTATTCTCCAACTTGTTTAACACGCAAGTGTAGTACTGTAATGTACAGTAGTTTTAATTTAGATGTCATCTATAGACTGTAGTGCATTTGTGTTGTTGAACTGTATGCAGTAGTCCTATTTATACGCTAACAACAAATTGCAATATCAACATTTAGATGTCATCTGTAGACAAAGTGAGTATTTAGTAGAGCTATAGAATTCATGCTGTAACCATGTTGAAAGATTTGTTATATATTATAATACTTACAGTAGACCTACAGTAGATCCATGTACTACTCTTCATGTTTCTTCTGTAGGAGTATAGTGTACTTTGTGTACTGTGCAAGTATGTGTAGTGTACCAATGGAGTTACACCTCTATATTTCTTTATAGTCTTCAATGTCTCCTTTTGCAAACAATATGTACATAACAGCATTAGGCTTTGTGTAGTGCTTCCTTATTGCTATCATTTTGCAGAGATGATGAGATGAGTGGCTTCTGTTTTAACCCCATCTGTAGTATTACCCTTATCTATAATGTCAAACCCTAACCTTACCCTAACTTCTTTACCCATGCCCCTAAGGGGTTGAAATATAGAGACATTAGAACAACGAGACCTTGCAAAATAAAAGTCACTCTGTACTGTATGGTATACATTGTTGCAGTGTTCTCTATCACAGCTGTGCATTGTCTTAACTTTCCTTTTGAATAAGTTCCTACATAATACGTGGATATGATTTCATGTTCTTACTTTTGCATGGTTCAATATTTTGTCATGGTCATGTACTGTTTGACAACTGGTACTTCTAGTTTTATACATGATTTTGTGAGATGGTGACATTTGTATAGTTGAATCTAAGAGCCCAGATACATACCTCCATTTACACATGTACTTGTAATGCCCACTTACTAGCAGTAAGACCCTGGCAAACCAATAGCACAGTGGAGGATGGTGCCCTCCACAAATCCAAATCCTCTTCTGTTTATAAGTCACGACAGATCCATACTTTTACAGTGACAATTTGTTGACTTTGTTTACAGAACCCTTGCATAGACATGTATCAGAATGGAACTGATGGAATTGTAAGTTTGGAGGCAGCAACCTACATGTAGTTGTTGTAGGTCCTAGAAAATCTGGGGGCAGATTAATACACTGGCCTGTAAGGACAACTGTTTTATGCTTCACAACCTCAAATTTTGTGAATGCCTATGGCTTTTGTATCATGGGATCACAACAAGTGGTTGACTAACATAATTACTTTTGATCAATTTTGGGGACAGTTTTGATAAAATTTGCAGAAGTTTAGTGTTAGTTCAAAGAGCTTTTACTGCAGTAACCTCCTTGGTTGGGAGAAATAATACCCCCTGCTATTCTCTTAACACCTCAGTGGTACATTTATATACTGTAGGTGATATTTCTCGAGAGCAATTTTGCAGCTACTGTAGATTAGCTTGCATTTATTGTGTGGAACCACTGATGAGTAAATTATTTGTGCAAATGCTGTAAATTAGGCTTGATAATCAAGGGGAAAAGCAACCAATCCAATCAGAATTAGTATACCCGGTCATCCTAATTCATGACAGACTTTTTTTGATCATGTGGCAAAATTTTTGTTACTGAATTGGTAATTTCATGGAGAATGACACCTTGCTTTACCTTTTGTTTGTAATACTGTATTATGTTTAAAAACACCTTCAAAGGTACTTGAAAGGCATATAAGAGTCAGATTTGCAAGAGTTTGCTGATTTTTCAAAGCTGTTTGGGGGTGACTTGCCTGTTACTTGTGATACATACCTAGTGGAATTTACACATCAGTTATTGCATAGTCACTAAATTTAAACTGGTGATAGAATTACCCCAACCAAAGCCAATGTAAACTAAAATGGTAAAAGGGCTATCAGGTTATGTGTGCCTGGACCCAGTGAGGTTTTACCACCAAGAAAAGACAGTAATATGTCCCTTATATTGCTTTCTCAACATTTTCAAAAAAATAAAAAGTTACAGTAATGCTGAAGGGATTTGCCACCTGCTACATCTATAGTAGAGTAGGACTGGGTGTTTTTCTCTCCTGCCACAAGATGGCCTGCAGTCATTAGGGATGTTGAGGTGCTTGATAAGGCACATGAGACTATATCATTAAGGTTTTGTGTCAAAATATGAAAACGAATCTCTCTTGTTATTTATGAAAATTTCTGGAAACTTTTCATGTTTTTAAAAAAAAATTCAACTTCTGCCTCTTTGGCTCATTTGCATGACATCACATATGAAAAAGAAGGGGAAAATTATTTTTTCTAGTAAACAGTCATTTCAAGGTTTATGGCACCATTTATTACTGAACTGTATTAAAGTGTTGACACCCGACTTGGTAGGTGATTGATTTCAAATGGAAGCTAGTGAATAAAGAGATTAGAATCCTTGTTAGCAGAATAAATAGCTTATCAATGATTAATCCTCTCATAGTTTACTCCAGTCTTAAAAGTTTTAGCATGAACTTAACTTTTTGTTTTGTCTCCTTCCACAGTAGCACAGCCTGGGTTTAGTACTGTAGTTGGTAGTTTGTGGATACTTGTTAGTATTGCTTTATAATTCTTTCCTGTCTATGTCAGGTGCAGTAGTTGGCAAGGGGCAACCCCCCTCTAGACTGAAGGTTCACTAGAATGAAGATCTGCTTGACAGAAAATTAAGTCTGGGTTAAAGCCAGAGTTAAAATTCAGCTTATACAAAGAAATACGGTAAGGATTAGTACATAAGGGGTTAGCCTTGGGTACAGGAGCAGAGATTGGGTTACTAGGATGGTGTTTAGGGTTAGAGTTAGAGTGTCTTCAGTCTAGTAGACCTTAGAACTAGTGAACCTTCAATCTAGTGAACCCTACCTGTTGTCAATATTCTGAACATCATTAAGGAAAACATGCACCAACTAACCAGTACTGTAACTGTTATCCCTAAAAGTCATAAGTATCTGTGCCAATACTTGTCATGCCATGCTTTTGTTTAAATTAAATGCTGCAAAATTACTTGTAACTCAGTACTGTAACTGGCTCTGTAGATAGTTGATGAGAGCTGTTAATTCTGTGTGTGTAGCGAATATATTTTACAATTTGTCACCTTCAGTTTTGTTGTTTTGTGCCTGAATGTTGTTATTGCATGTTTTCATAGACATATGCCCAGTGTAAAAAGTGAATTACTATGGTACTAAGTGCTACTGTAGTAGTTTCAAGTTTTCTAGAATTGTTTGTGTGTAAGAGTGGATTAAAAAGCATAAACAACATTTACTCGCAGTGTAGTTATTAAATGGTAGCTTTCTAGTTTCACTTTTGTAACCTATTAAGTTACACATTAAATGCACATTTTTTACGGAATTTGCCCTTTTTAGACGATCTCTTTTAATTTTAAGCAAAACTTGAAAATGCAAGAGTATTTATTTCATTTTGTGCAAAATTCACCTTAATGGCATCTCCCGAATTAGCAGGGTCCCTGTCTTCTCGTCTAGCTGCTCAGTTTGATTAGTGTGTGATATTGTTTGCTGAGTGATACTGTAGCACAGCATTCACCTACATAACGACCGCGTGACCCCAACTCTAGCCTTTGCAGAGAGCTCCCACGTCAATGGCGATCAGCCTAGCTGTATAACTCCACCTACATCATCACAATTTATTTAACTGTAGGCTACAAGCTTAAGTTTCTTGCTTCAAAGTATACAAGAAATTTCGCCTTTTCTGAATTAACACAGTCTATATAGCAGGCCTGCTTGCATCTCGAGGCAATTGACCAATCAGCGAACGCAACATAGCATATGGGCGGTAAACTGTGGAGAACGTTAATGCTACGTCGAAACAAAAGACATTTCTACGAGCTCATTTTCATGTGCCGTCACCCAAGCTCAGAAAAAATTTTAGTGATTAAAAATTTGTTTTGTTAATAGTTTACTGTTTTCTTTAATCTTTGAATGATTTCAATCAAATGTGAGTGATGAAAACAATTACAAGCGGCCATTTAAGCGAGCCATGCTGACACGAATTTTTACGCAGGCTGTTACGCAGTGAGTCAATGGTACTTGTCCATCAGGGAACTGCACAGAAAATTCCTTGCAATGCCACATTGTTTCAGTACCCAAATCCCAATTATACCGTGATAAAACACACACCTGGCTTTAGTGCAATTACTACGTATTACGGTAGTACAGAGAGACATTTTTCATAGCTATATTATGGAGATCGCATGTTCCACTGGGAGGGTGTGAGGCTATTGCTAAAGGGTGTGAGCCAATTGCTTGTAGCGTGCGATGTACCGGTAAAATATGCATGGAAAACTTTCGGAAACAAATCGTAAACCAATCAATGCAACAAGTTTGCGCTGGCAGATGTTTGATGACCGTTGTTTGTACAAACTTGTTGAAATTATCTGTAATTGCTGGATGTATGAGTAGCGGGGGGAAATACAGTATACTAACTATAACAAAAAGAAACGTGTTAAAAAAAAGAAAAAAAAATGTCTGGGGCTTGAGCACATTTAGCAGCTCCATAGTTTAATATGACAGGTACTAAGTAGAGCAGTTGTATACCTCTCAGTACTGGAACAGAATTTCACGGAAACTTGGCAAGATTGAAACGGAATAAAATGGAATTTAAAATATGAAACAAATTTGCCCTTTTTTGAAACGGAAAATCATTGGCCCTATCTGTCTTAGTAGGAAAGATCTCCAGCAATATTTTGAATGATGGAATCTTGGAACAAGTATCAGTGTGGGGTCTGAAATAGTGTTCTAAGGGGTTTGAAATAGAAAATTTATTCTCATTTATGTAGGATTTTCTGAAATAGGTATTGGAATACTCTTTAAATTTTGCTCCAGCACAAAGTCTTAGAGGCAGGGTGCAACCTGTGGTTTTACAGAGGAGCATGCATGTAATCGTGAAAGGCTTTAACCTAAGTTATGTGTTAATCTGTGCTAAAACCCCACACAGCATTGAAAATTATGCTGTACGTGCTGAATGAAAAGCTGACTTCAGTGAAAGATAGTCAGTATGTGCAATATTTGCAATAAAAATTGCTGTATCTGCATAATTACTGTACATAAAAAGTTAATGCAATAACATGCCTTACATTCATGCATAATTCCAGGGCAGGGTTGGAAAAAGGTCCATTTCCCATCCCTAAAGGAAGTATAATTTGCCATAACTTTTTATCTATAAACATTTATGAAAAGGCAAGATTTCTCTCCAAGTTCCAAAATAACCTTCGGGGTACAAAGTGCCCCTGGATGGTCCTCCTCAGGATCCCCATTTCTTTCACTATGTTCCAGAGTGTGTCAATTTGGGGGTGGGGGTGGGGAAGTGCTCTGTATCAGTTTTGGAAGCAACATTTTGCATCACCCAGTCCCCTGCATTCAGGCATCAAATATGAGAGTCACAGTTAGAATATGAATATTCATGTATGGGTAATATATATTATAACAGCATAACTAATTAGTCAGTTCAAATTGTGTGCATGTGTTGATACAGTAGCAGTTCTTAAGTCTTACTTATGTGAGTTGCATGTTGGTTAATGAAGACAATTTACAGGTAAAATGTATGGTTGTTTCTTGAATACTTGATGTTTCCTTCTCTGCCAATATTCTGCCCAAAATAGGAAGAATCATTCTGTCAGAAAAAATTTCTGTAAAGTAAAAAAGTGTTCATTTCATTCAGAGGAATGGTCAAATCAAGCTGTGTTTCATTGCTGATGAGAATGGAAAGAACAATACATCAAAGCCACTTTTCCTTTCATGCTGTTTATAAGACGAGTTGTGCTTAATCTTAGTTGTTTATAAAATATAAATGTTTCATTGAAGAAAACAGTTCCTACATTAATATTTGGCTGCCATGTTCTCTTTTTGCCAAAATTGCATGACCAAATATGGGCACATCACTTGCAACATCCCAGTGATCCAGTTCCATTAGTGATAAAGTGGATGTTGTCTCCAAAAATGTCAGCCATAGTGAAAAACTTTTCCCATGACATGTCATATTTTGCCTCCATGGTACTATTTTTTTAGTCATTGCTACCTTGCTCTTAGTGCTTCTTTTTTTTCTCTCTTTTTCATCTGCTTTACAGAAAAAGATTTGCATATTCATCATCTTGGGTGTAGTCATCTTAGTTTTCATTATCGTTCTCATCATTTTGATACGATGAGTCTGCATGACCTTGGACTTGCTGAGTCAGAGTACTTTCGAAGCCCGAGTTAACACCATCCTGTGGGTCCACATATTTTGTATGCGAATTTGGCAGCAATTGTTGAATGCTTGTGATGGAGGGTTGTGACCCTGGTGTAGATGTTTGATGTTATCCGCCCTGCTCTCAAAACATTTGGTAACTTCTTACTGCTGAAACATTCAATGGATAAATGTTATTTGGGATTTTGAAAGGGGTACAGTTTGCCTTGTTTATATACTGTAGAAAGATGTGGTCTGCCAGCCAGTGAGAAGTACAATATCAAACAGAGTACTGAAAGAATTGTGATTGCGAGTGTTTTACATTTATGCATATGCACCACTGTCACAGGAATGTTGATATTTAAGGCATGTTTAATTTGTTTAAAGGTACTTATTCGTACAGAAATTTTATGATTTTACTTGTATTACTGGAATGCACATGTTAATGCTCCTATTACACTATCTTACAGCCTGCATACAACAACGTTAATACGCACCATGTCAAAATAGTTAAGCTGCTAAGCTGCAGCAGCTGCAGCCATGTTTTGTTTTGATACCCATTATAATTGCAGACCTGTTTAAATTTATCTTGCTACTGTATGTTGTTAAGTGAAGGAACACAGTATGGCTGCAGCTGCCATACCTTGGCTGAGGCTGCTACAGCATGAGGTTTTGACATGGTGCCTTCATAGTTATTGGTTTTATATAGTACAAAGCAAGCCAAAGCAATAACATCTTGTAGTATGTAGTTTATGATGCTCCACCAACCCCAAGTTTATAATACTAGGTAGGTGTATAGTTGGGACCTACCAAACATTGGGTGCTTACCTATCATAAAGTGAGGATCAACTGCCAGAGTATTGGTAACTATATTAGTCTAGGAGTTCTAAATCTTGGAAGACTATACTATAGCAGTTTTAAATATGTGCATCTTCAAGACTTCTCATCCTTATTGGGCAGTTTTCTGGGTGCCTGTTGGTTGCAATTTAAGAATTTCTTCTGGTTCTGTCTAGTGGTATTAAAGCTCATTCATGATCAAAGGATGTTCAACAAAATAATCATGTGGTGGAAATTTTTAGGGCCTGGAATTATCATGGAGTATATCAAGCTCATAGCTTCACCAACAGAAGGGATGGACCGTTTGGACAAAAATTTAGCAAATGCACAGATTTAGCAGTGATGTTAGCTGTATTTTAATGTGTGTATAGGTCTCTATCCTTGATGAGAAAAATGGCTTGCTGCATTTTATGCCATGAGAGAAGGTTGGAAGTTTAATGTTAAGAAGACAGTACCTTGGGAGTCTTGTTAGTTTTGAAAATATTGAAAAAGTACTCCATGTATTGTGTCAGTGTTTTTCCATTACAAAAATAAAAACTGTCCTGTTTGCTCATTAGTGTATTTCATGTTAGCTTCTTTGAAAAAGAAAACTAAGAAAACTTGTATCAGAACTCTGTGGGATTTGGCAGAGTTCATATTGTATTACTTGATGTATTCCACTTATGTAGAACCTTGCAAGCCAAAAATATGAAAGGATCATTACTGAGAGGTACTGTATGGACTGCTTGCATGTACATCAGTTCAGTGATAGGAGCATACGTACTATAGATAGGTGGTACCCACATTGTGTCAGGGCTCAGGATAGTATGGCTAGACAGTTTGGGATATGGGTTGAAATCAGTTTTCTGAAATATATTTGTACATTTGGTGGTTTAAGTATTGAATGATAAATGTTAAGATGTCATGATCATAGAAGGCTAGATTACCATTTCATACTTTGGACAGTGAGTATGAATGAAAATGTGTTCATGGGTGCTGTCAGAAAAAGTTTTGGAATTGCCAAATTGTAGATATTAAAATCTTGATTGCCAATATGCATATCACTGAATATATTGTAGTCCTGTTATAAAATTAAAGTGTCTATTAGCTTCCTGAGTGTTTGTGGGTGTAAAATATTATTGAATTTTCTAAATTTGATGTACCTTGACGTAAAATGAAAACTGTTATGAAGTATCACTGCATCTCCTTCATAATGAAATACAGTATGCTCCAAGTTCCTCTCTGTCTAATGGGTGCTTGCTATTGTGGAATGTATGTGAGCTCTGTATCTTATTGGAGTATTCAGTGAATAGGGTACTATCGTACCTTGAAGGTAGTTTTCCCATATGCAGTGCCAGTATGTTTCACATTTATTAAAGACTTTATATCATTATTAACTTACGCTTAGGAGAGACTATTTTTAAAGGGAAGTAGTGGAGAAATTGTTTACAAGTATACATTTTTAGCAATGACTGTACAGTAGTGGACATGACTGCCACAAACTTATAATCCAGATATGTAGTAATGGGGAGATGCTGGGGAAAGAACAGAATAGGCAAAAGGGCAGTTTGTCCATGATGTTTAAAGTGAAAATTTTCAGATTCCAAAAATTTCTCTCTAAGAATTTCTGTTCATTTTGTCATTTTACACCTTATCAAAATGGGATTTAGGGTTAGTGGCCAGTGAGAGCCAGCCCACATACTGTTTTGTATATTATTTGTGTACAGTATTATGTACTGAAATTTTACCATGATATGATTGTACATGTGAAAGGTATTTAATCATATTACTCTGAATACTACATTCCAAATTAATCACATAGAAAACCAATGTACTTCTTACCTGTAGCAGTATAGCATGTCCTGGTGAATGCATCATGATAGGCTAAATGGACATTGCATCTATTCGTTGCGAGTGTACCATAATAGTAGAATAATACTGTATACTAGGGTGCCTGTCAACTGCGGAGTGCGCACCGAACATAACATAACATTGTATACTAACAATCTCATATGATAGATTTCTTAAGTGCACATTCGACAGTCACCCCAAAGTACTAGTGTTCTCTATCTTCTATAGGTTTACGTCAACATCACCTTTTAGTGCTTGGCGAAGTTCTTCCTGAACTATTTTTGTAGATGTTCTCAAGTTCCCAGGAGCTAAACTGGGCTACTGATATGCAGGCCCATAGTCAAGGAGGTTCCCTCCGTGAAAATTTTTCACCTCCCCTAGAGAGTTTTTAAGTTGCCATTGACTTAATACATTTTTTCCACATTTGCCCCCCCCCCCCGAATTTTTCTTTTCGGCCACCCCCCCCTCTCCCCCTCCAGGAAGCCATTTTGCCCCAGTCAGTACCTTGTCTGGCTACAGCCCCTCTGATATGACACAGATGCTTCAGAATCCACTTGATGCAGTATTGGTGTATACCAGCTCTATGCCTAGCTTTTGTTCTAGTAGGATTACACACCTCTGAAACAGAGTAACACTGTCCAAGATGCACATCAAATTCCACATGAAATATTTTTAAGCATTTTTGTTCATCCCATCACCTTGTCTTTAGAGTTTTGTTTCTTTTGTGTTGTATTTATATGGGTGTCATTAAATAACCTTTCCTGTGTATGTACAGTTAAAACAGAAATCACTAGGAACACTTGAAGTCAGATCATACACAAAGAATTTCGTCTGGACAGAATTAACATAATCTTGTAAAACATATATTCCAAAGATTGTTTAAAACACAAAGTCAGATATTTTTATCGGGCTTAAGTTTTTAGAAATTCTAGTTTGAAAAAAGGATATTGTCATTTTAAATGTAGTTCTGTCAGTGTTAGAGGTGCAATTCTGGCAGCTGCATTAACCAAATGTGGGTAATTTGCTCATTTTGTGCCAATTACAGATCATGCCCTCTGCCTTGTACCCACTACCTCAACATCCTTAATGCCAAGAATAAAATTGTTTGAGTCATTTGACAATTAATCCTCAGGAGGTGTTTGTAAGGTTTAAGTTGTGGTTGTGTACCAACTGCATTAACAAAGAACAAAAAGATAAAGCACACATCTTTTTATATATTTTACTGCCATCTTTTGTTCTCGGTAACTACATCTTCCCATGATGACCTTGAGAAAAGTGTAGCAATGAATGTGTGTATACTTGACAATTTTGTTGACTTATCTAATTTGCTGTGCCCCTTTCAACCCTGTCCCTACTGTCTCATCGGTACCCTTTAATTATTAGTCCTCTTTTCATCCTTTGAGGAAAGTTTCTCTTCAGGTGGAGGAAGGCCCATCAGACAAAACATCAAGGTCTGCTAGACCAAAGCTGGACTAGTCCAAAGGTGTTGGGACCTAAAGGTCTTACCCTTGCCCTAAGTCTAATGAAACAGCAATCTCTAATGTGAATGTTGGTCTAGTGGACCTCCAGTTTAGGTTGTGAAGCTTTGGCCTATTGAAGGTGTTCAACTAGTTGATTCCCCAAAATGTCACATACGTAGTAGGAAATAGGTAGCTCTACTTGCTTTGGTATGGTGTGGTGGAAAAAGTTGGGAGGCTCCTTCCCAGGAAATTTGGGTATTTAGAGGGAAATCTTGGCAATTGGAATGAAATTTACTTTTTTGTCATTTGAAAATAGAAAAGGATCCTGGAGTATTTGACCCCCTCATGGGGAATGAACATTTCATCCAGCCCTGGTGCAATGTGTTTAGGTGGCTGAAGCTATCTTTAGAGGTATCTATAGGAAGCTAATTACACACAGCTGTTAGTAAGGTAAGATGATTCTGTTATCAGGAGAATGTGCATTGAACTGAAAGATATCTTTTCTTGAAAAATGTATGCCAATCCCTCAGTGATGTGCCCTATGGAGGTATATGTTGTAGCAATAAATTATGAGTGACTGTGTATGACAAACATAGTAGACATTCTGCAACAAAATGTGGCAGAAACATGAAAAAGAACTTGCTTCTAAACACCAAATCCTTTATGGTTTGTTTTGTTAGGTGTCACATTCATGTCTTGAGACATGTGTATCATGCATATTATCATGTTACCAGATTAGAGCTAGGGTGGAGACATGAAAAAAGGTTAGGGGTAGTAGTCTCGAGACTTCGTATCATGCATGATAACATGTGGATTGGGAGGACTAAATATATCAGCACTGAATATTCATGAGAGGATAAATAGCAGTGTTCTTGATGGGAGGAGTATATCATCAATATCCAGAAGATCCAAGTTTGAAGAGAATTCTCTTAAAAACAGATAATGTAATTTGGAAGAAAGGTATTATGTTACCACATATATTGTATATTTCTAAGTTTCCATCCCTTACAGGCTAATACCAGCTATTTTTTATCAATGTGTGTTTGTGTGTGTGTGTGTTTGTGTTCGTCTGTGTGTGTGTGTGTGTTTGTAAGATAATGGTGCACGGATCATGTTTTGCAATGAAAACTGGTGTCTCATTTCTGAATAGTGAAATAATATCTTTGTGTAATCCAACATGTAGAACAAATGTTACCAGGGAGGAGGATTCATTCATAGGTAAAATTGTAAGATAACTCAAAGAGTACTTTGGTACTGCCACATGTACAATTTAAAAGAAATGTGTATATTGCATTATAAGCTTACAAAAGAATAAAGTGTTTAAAGATAAATTATGATTGCTCTCTTGTGTTACATCTTGAGCTGTTTGTGGAATGCAGGTATTTCAATTTATGTCGTAAATAAGATTGATAATGTCACGAGAAAAAATAAAAGCTATTTTTACATAGTCAGCAGAGTGACAACTGTGAAAGTCAGTGCCTTGGTAAACTTTACAAAAAAACAGTTTTTACCACAAAACCTTTGTTAGGCAGAAACATGCCCTCAAATATGTTAACAACCATAGTTGATCATGTTGGATTGAACAAATTGACATGTATAAAGAGTTTTACTCAAAATTAGTTATTGGGAGAAATTATTTTGACCTGTAAGGCGCTACCCTTGAGTCCAAGGGCCCATTGATCAGACAGAGAACAGTCAAATGAAAGCCCATGAGTGCTACAGTTTATCCCCTTTCTGGCATACTGACAAGTCGCCAAAACCCTCATTTTACAAATTTGTGGTTTTCCCATTTCACATAGTGATGAATGTTATCTCAGTTGGAGGTTTTTTTGCTTAATTAAACTTTTACATGTTTTGAATTGTAGAAAATAAAATATACTACAATGTCATTTCAATTTTTAATGCTAAGTTACACAGATTTGGGTGAAAATTGCGTTCGTCACTATGCCAAAATGACCAAATATACAGATTCGTCACTATGCAATTCGTCAGTACACCAAAAAGGGGACAAAGCAATCTTGAAAGTTTCAGCTCCGTATCATAAAGCCCATTTTAATATTCCTATGTAGAACAGCCCATTGCTTCTTCAGCTAACTTGTCCTAGTGCAGCCAACTTGTCCAAGTGCAACTTCTGTATGGCCCAACTAGCTATTGGACTCAGAGGCTCTACAGTAGGACAAAGGAACTGTACACCCTTATTGACTCCCTTATTCTACTGGCTTCCCAAGGGAAACAGGCAAGAAAGTTGAAGTATCCATATTTCATAACATCATTGCATGATATGTTTCACTTCCTTCTGTCCATATCATTTCTATGTGCATGACACTCCAACTCATCTGATTCGTCTACTCTGGGGTATACTCGGTCAGCATGTGGGTACGACTGACATCTTACAATGGTAATGTATTTTAACCTTGAAAAAGGTGTTTCTAGAATGCCTCAGTGATAGCAAGGTAGGTGAATATCTCACAGCTGGTAAGTAACAGTGTCAAACATGAACTCTGACTCGCATTGAATGCTAAAATGTTGGCCAAAAATGCCAAATTGCATATTTCTTTGGTTTATCAAAACAAAAGATCACAAAACTCTGCTGTCTCGTTTGTTTAAATTTTGTTTTTTATTATCTACCTCTGGAGTCTATATTCACAGTCAAATGGAAAATTAACAATGCCATATGAGCTGTTTCTACTGCCAAATTTACCAAAATTTGGCAGTGAAAACCACCACTTGGCAACCCATATTGACCATGCCATCTTCAGGTTTTCATAACTGGCACACAATACAAGGACAGCAACCAAGGAATTTGTATTGGGAATACTTTGAAAAGGTTATGCAATGTCAGGCCCGTAACAAGAGGAAAATGGGACAAACCTCACTCCTCGCCTGAATAGAGAGCTCTGCACTGCATGGACCTTTTTAAAAACTTACTTTGAAAATAGGTTAGTTAGTTAGTTAGATGAGGTTTAACGGCCCAGTTTATAACCAATTGGTTCAAGTCGAGCCGGCCTCGGCCTTTTTTCCAGTTGTGGCTCACTGGCTTGTTTTCCCTTACTCCATTGCTTATGCGGAGCATCACGCACAACGGCAGAAGGTTCCATTTTTAAAGTCTTTGGTATGACTCGACCTGAGAATCGAACCCGGGCCTCCCGCGTGAGAGTCGGATGCTCTAACCACTAGACCAAACACGCGGCGAAAATAGGACAATGCAACATCTGTTAGCAAGTATCCTTATCTGAAAGCTCATAAAGTAACTTCGCCTTACAAATCTCTTGTTACCCAGGATGGCAGTCACAGTCACCATTTCATTCAAATTTTAGTGTTCCCCAGTGTTCTGATTAAATGTAAAGCGATCCTCTCAGGTTAAGGGCATGAATATGTCACCCTCTAAGTAAACTAAACATTGATGTCTTTGAATGCCATATGATGATTTCAAAGGAATCCACAAAATTGTGTTGATACATGAACTTTTTAGGAAGGACTACATTTTGCCCTCTTTGTGAATAGTGACAGGAGACACAATACCCCCTCCCCCGTCGCTGACAGAAAATGAAAAAAATGCACCAGGTGTGTAGCACAGCTGCAGCTGCGGTTTCCAATTGTGACCAAATAGTTAAGCACAGCATACAGGGGGCTTCTTACTATTCGGACGTCTCTATATTCAGACAAGTCTACATAGAGGTCGTTGCTAGGATAAGGATTAGGTAAGAACCGTCCTAACCCTATGCCTAACACTGATCCATGCAGACTTGTTGTAACACAGAGACTTCGGAACAAAGAGACGGCGGAACATAGAGGTGTAACCACATACGGAGATACAGACTGTTGTCGACTCTCACCCTTTTAATAGCCTGCTCAGTCAGCGTCCAGTGCCACTTGCAGTCAAAAGCTTAATGATGGTGCACACAGTTTTATAGTTACTCATTTTCCAGCTCTATTGTCACATGGAAATTTGAAAATTGTAGTGAATGTTTTAGGTCGACACCCAGTGGCGTCACCAGACTTTTTGAATTGGGGGACCAAGCGGTCCGCTGGAGGGGCACACCAAAATGAAGGACTGGTCGTCACTGTAGGCATCTTAGTGACGTGCAGAGCTCCCCTGTATGCATTAGACCCCAGGGGCCCACTGGTGGGGTCCAGGGACAACACTGCATTGGGGATCCAAGGTGCAGGCTATGCAGAGGCTCTGGGGTATTTATAAGAAAGTGATGAATAAAGCATTTGACTATCTCCAAAATGTAATTGCAGCACACTTAAACAGACCACAAAAATGGAAACCACAATTTGACCATTGTGCTAACCTTACTCTCACTAACGATTTAATGATGGGAAGCGGTGAATGGGGACAGCAGATCTTACATAATGTTTGCACTGAGCTTAAATATAAATCCACTCATGCTGCCCAATAGAAATTAATGTTGAGACAACTACCTCCAGGTATGACACAGAGGGGAAGGATTCAAATTGGAGCAACCAAAGTAGGTCCTACATCTGATGGCTTCAGAATCCTGGGCTAGTGGGAAAATGTGGAAAAGAAGCCCGCTTGAATGCAGTTCAGTGGGCTTTGGGGGTCTCGAAATTATAAACATGGCCAACATTCTGGATTTTCTTAAGCGATAAATGAAAAGGGGTGGCTAGCTCCTGATGGGACCATCTCTGGTGCACGCGCGAAGTGGCCAGAAAATTCTGGTTTTGAGCATCTATGAAAATTTTGTGCAAGTCCTATTACTTCTTTCGGAGGTATCATCACTTTATGATCCATGCATGGTGTGGTGCTTGGCTGCACCTCTGGCTAAGACAAGAGAGCAAAGTTCCGCCATGCAAATTTGAAGACACCGGCATATGAAATAAACAGACGTTTGCCTGAGAGTAAAGCTATTTACTTTTCCTCACATTTATTGGATACGAATTGAAAAAGGCATCAAGGAAAATCGCATTTTTTTTTAGTTTTCGAACATAAGATCTGACTAAAAGATAATCAATGTGGGAATTGATTGGAAGGAAGAAGACTCAAGACCGCAGCAGTCTCATAGCTTTTGAAAATAAAGGTTGAAACAATAGCTGTGGGTTACATCTCCCAATAAGGCTGTCCTTCACAAAGTTCAACAAATAGATGCGCGCAAAGTGCGCAGGAAAATTACAGTTTTGAGAACACTGTGCAATTTTAATCGTATGTGTGAGTGATTAAGTGACAGTGGATCCTCCTGTTCACATCAGCACATGCGTAAACGGTGTGTTTGTGCATAAATTTTTTCATACCAAAGTTTGGGGGTGGCAGAGGCAGAGTCAATATTTAGGGGGCACGCCCCCCCCCTTCTGGTGACGCCACTGTCAAAACCACATTGGACTCTTTGTCACCTTATACCGTACTTGTCCCATTGACAATGTATACCTGGAGACAGCAGATTTTTCCCTCGGAAAAGGCCAAAATGGCCGGGAAAAACAACCTAGTTGTAAGAAAAATTTATGGGAATATTATTTTTGCAATATTGTGCACATAGGGCCCCTAAATCTTTGAGGGACTTAATCCGCAATGTTACATTTTAGCGTAGCCTACATAATTATCTTTTTAGAGTTGCGCTAGCCCACCTTATGTTAAATTACAGCGTGCACATTGTGTTCACAGGTGTCCTATTTTACTGTTGAAATCTAAAGGTGGTTTTTAATATTTTGGTTTATAGAAAAAGATTATCATCATGATACTTTGTGCCTGTGTCATCGTTGCCATTGTGGTCGTCATCATCATCATCATCGCTACGTTTTTGCCCAAAAAATAGTTGTGGTCATCCATCGTTGTCACCCTCAACTGGTATTTTGTCTTTAACTTTCTCACAGATATTTTATTTCGTAAAATTTGGTTGAAAAAGATAGAAAACAACAAGAAAAGGTGATGAATAACTTGCCTTGTTTTATGATAACAACAAAAAATTAAAATGTATGGAAAAGATAGCATGTCAGCCCAAGAGATTAACTAAAGTTTCAAAGAGAAAGGGGTGGGGAACTTCCCTCCCCTCCCCCGTACAGTTCTCCCCCTTACAGTTCTCCCCCTTACAGTTCCCCCTTACACCCTTTCTCAGGACGGTGATCCTCTTGTGTGATTGATGCCCCTCCAAAATCCGTTACTCCTTGTCTGACGACAAGTACAATATGTGAAGCAGTTAATGATACCAATTGATACCATCAATAAGATGGAGGAAGATAAATGCTTATATTCCTGTAGCGCGCTTGAAAATGAAGTTTTCGGTAGTTTTAAGTGTAACCCCGTATAGCAGAAACCATCGAGGGTTGCTAAGCAGTGTAATAATAATATTCCGGTGACAATATATAAAATCTACTGTAGATGAAAGCAATATTTTTTATGCCCATTGATGAAATACAAATTTCAATAACTTTTTCGTTAATAACTAAGGCCTATAAATTTATCCTATTTCTAAACCATCCGTTTCACAAAACGTCGCTACATTTTTAGAAACCTTTCCATTTTCAAGGTAAGTGTGAAAGATCAATAATCTGCATTCAAACCGAAATATCCTGTTATCAACAAGATACCGCCAAACCGGAATGATATTTGAGGAAAGTGTAATTAAAATGACTCTCTTTTTGTCTACGATCCTTTCTCTTGAAAATTCTTTAAATGGTGGCGTAAGCAATTGGAAAAAAGGGAAGGTCTAGAATGGGATAACTTTCCTTCTTCCCTACCGAGGGGATTTCGTTACCCTTTTCATTTAAGTTTAAAATATTACACGTTATTAATCACAAATCTTACTATAAGTCAGTGTCATTTTGATTCTACAACCCCATTCATTGGCTCTATTTACCAGAGCTTAAGACATTTTGACAATTTGCTTCTCATCTGTTGGATGTTTCATTTTCACAGCATTTTCGTCTTCTTTCATCCCCTTCGCAATGTCCCGACAGCGTAATTTTTTACCCAGGACGAATGGGGGTAAATGATGCTAATGGACGAATCAGCTTCTTGGAAATAGGCCACACCCCTAATTCCAAAATGACAGCTTTTCGACCTTTTTTGTAAATCTGACAGAAGAATATGAAAGAACATGCCAAATATCCCTGGTCCATGTAACCCTAACCTTAGATTTTGAACCTAACCTTGATTTAGAAACAAATTTAAACTATTTTGAAAAATCTATTTGCCCCCATTCGTCCCGGGAATAAAAGTTAGGCGTCCGGATCACATTTTCAAGTAGGCCTAATCATTTACACCTGACAATGTCATAGTTGATCCAAAGTGAGTTAAACTTTATGTCGCAACCATGCTTACCCCTTGATACCCTTCATGCTTCCCCTCAAAGTTTGCTGTACCGTGCGAAGCGAAAAGTTCAGACTTCGTTCGCCCTTAGTATTCACCCAAAATCTCGTTTGAAAATGTAAAATGAACCTGTATTCAAATCGTTCCGCTAGCTTTTGAATTAGCGCCCTCATTTTAGGATGACTTCATCAACTATGTTTTCAACTGATCGTTTGCACCTGCCGATGTGATAGCAAATCCAAAAGAAGTTAAAATTTATGTTGCAGACATACCTACCCTTGCCAGGCGCGGTTCTACAGGGACTTTAGCCCCTCCCCAATTTTTTTCCGACCCCCCCCCACTCAGATTGCAGAAAATTTCATATAGGCTATATAGTAGTAGTGAAGACAGATATGCTCAGGTATTCCACATGGCTCTTCATCCGGTTTCACCAGGGTCAATGGCAACATAGCCCCCCAAAATTATGTGCCTTCAACCGCGCCTGCCTCTTGCCACATTAAACACTTTTTTACACTGCCGTTGGAAACGAGGCATTCAGTCTGAGTTCTTTTAGCACGGAGCCCCAAGCATTCCCTTTAATCTGGTTTTGAACTATAACCAGTATTTCAAGTCGCTCTGTTTGCTTGGAGAAAGCGCTCGCAATTTTGTGATGACTCAAAATTTCGAATCATATTTCAGAAAATCACATTACACGGAGTCATGTGTATTACTAAGTATTAAAGTGATTTACCTAATTCATGGACTAACAAATGTCTGCAGGTGAATGAAAATCTTCGTTATTTAACACTGTTGGTCCAGTTTTATGAACTTAGCTTATTTAACACAAGATATAAAAAATACATCTAACCGGGATTTTTTTGGTATTTTTAAATGTCAATGCATCGTCTCTTTATGACTTTGATCCGTGATATGTCCTGGTTCGCTGACCCATAGTCCCTAGGAAAATAAGATGGAATTTATAGACAGAAGATGTTTGTCCTGAAAATGGTACATTATTGGCAAACAATCTAATTTACACCAAACGCGCTGCATGTCAAACTACGATTGGTTACTCTTACCACCCCCCCCCCCCCCCCCCCCCCCCACCCACC